>OZ010592.1:2701294-2798794 GCA_963932145.1 Acanthosepion lycidas
TTCTTGGTCAAGTCAAAAACTTTTCAGCACTCTTGTATATAACATTGTATATATATATATATATATATATATATATATATATATATCTGTGTCTGTCATTTTATTTGGACATGTTTTTGACATTCCTCTATATTTTCTCGAGTTGGTGGGGGGGTGTTATCTTTCTTGAACTGTTTATTTGCCAATCACTGGTGTTTCTTTCACCTGCACCCCCCCCAACATGCAAGTATTTTCGCCTTGTCTACATTTTCTTTCCTCAGTCTATTATCTTTATCAAATCCCCATCCCAAGTTTCCACCCAAGATAAAATGTCTATTTTTATCTCTTCTTTCTAATGATCACGCAGGAAATTCATAACTGAAAGATTGCTTTTTCTCTTAACAAACTCTACAGATGAGATAAACTTTTATTTCTTTTACAATGATTTTCACCCTGTACAAGGCTCAAGAGCTACTCAAGGCAGAGGGTCACAGAGTAAGAGGCACTGTTTATATGGATATGTGTGGAAGATAATAGTTAATCTTAATCTTGAACAGGTTAAGATTTTAGTGATCAGGAAAATACCCTTTTGGGAGTCAGTTCCACAAAGCAGTGGTTAACAGGAAGAAGCTACTCGAGTGGAACTTACATCTCAACAATGGTATATGAAAGAATGAAAGTGGTTCCCTACAATGTGTTTGGCATGACGGATCTTAGCCGTTAATGTTACAACTCATAGAACTAAGGAATCTAGTTCACCTGAACACTTTCTATGAACAATAGAGCAATGAGAAGCTTGCAACATTTCGACTGTCAGAAAGGGGTTGTAGGGTGGAAAATAATTTGTCACCCCCACAAGGAAGTGGAGTATATTTTGGGCTCTATCAAGACTAGAAAGTGAAGACTGTGTAGCTCCTCTCCATATATATGGTCAGAGTACTCCCTTTTTGGCCTGATCTCATTCTTATAAAGGTAAGTTAGCAGGAGGAGTCGGGTTCTTACTGGTGCGGTACAGGTAACTGACCTTTTTCCATCATATTTAGCAATGGCTCGTATTTATAAGTTCCACTTGAGGTCTGTGCTGAGTGTAAGTCTCAATAGGCGGTTAATACACACACGGTGCCCCACCCCCCTGAGAGAACATCAGTTCATTGTAATTGATGAAAATTCTGCGGCTGATGAAAAATGACAAAAAAAATCATTATTTTGGTTTTTAAAGCATCACTTTCTTCCTTATCAAACAAATAATAGTTTTATTTTTCTACTTAGTGGATTAATTCATTTTGTAAATTTGGTGATATAGTAATTGCAAGTTCAATCCCTGGGCTGGTCAGTGCAGATTTGAATTCAGTAGAAATGAGACAAGCAGTAATTGAGCAATGCTAAATCAGAACAATGCAAGATATTCCTAGACCTGGTTAATTTGCATAAGAACAATCTGTTCCCATAGATTAAATAAAGTGTTCAATTTGAAATTTCCTGTAATTGTTAAACAGATTGACAAACACCTGAAGAAGGACAGATGGAGAGCACAAAAACTGAAACATTGGAATAACAACAACAAAGATGAGGACAATAGTCTGTATGTAAATAATGTAAACTCATCATCCCGGAAATTTAGGCAGAAACTTTAAATCCTGATTTATTCACTGAAAATTGAATGATTTCTTAATAAAAGATGAATGGTAAGAAAAAAAAAAAAAAATTAAAAATCGACAAATCTCTTGTAATTGTGCCATAAATCTCTTTGCTTGAAGCGGGGAAAAAAACCCTTTGTATCATCAATTCTTTTCCTTCCTTCCTTCATGATTGATTGATTGCCACCTATCCTCGACAGCAGTGCATCTAAACTGAATGAAATACACACACACACACACACAAAGTACTGTATCGTAAACTAAGAAAATGTGATTGTAATATTGCATAATGGAAACAAAGTACACTTATACTGAGAATTTGGAAGAGGCAGTTGAAATTTCTGGGTTACATAATGACGAAAGAAGGGTTAGAAAATTTAGCACTCACAGGATGTTGAAAGCAAGTAACCTCCCTAATGAGCTTGTGTAAGTGGATGGCAGAACAGGGAATAGGAGGGATAGTAAAAAGACAAAAGATTAAGAACTACAAAGGAAAGGAAGTTGTGGAGAGACATGATCGACCACGTCCCAAATGGATACAGAACCTAGAAAAAGACACACACAATATTACTTAATAACAAACTTGTCTCTCACCTGAAAGGTTGACATTTTCATAATAAAGAATAAATATTAATGTTAATAAAGAAAACTCAAGAGTTATAATTTTAAAAATAAAATTCAACTTTACTTTTTTTTCTTTATTTTTATGTTATTGGGCATATAGTAAAAATGTGTTAGTGTGTTTTTTTCTTTTATCTCGAAGGTTAACTAACTTTCAAGTAGTATCAATGGCTACTCTAAACAAAGAAAAGGTGTCAACATTTTTGGGATATTTCATAAGCTGTGGTGTATGTTTATGAAATGGGGCCAACTTGATTAGCAAAGCAGGGTACAACTGTTTTGAAAAGATTTCTCACTGAAAATGTCTTTTCTCAATTTCCTGATTTTTTACTTGAAAGTAATTGTTATTTCTATCAACTTTGAAAATAAATATTTAAGCCTCGGAATGTATTTGTTTTGGGTTCTCTGAGAATTGGGTAACCTTTAAAATAGTACATGCTAGAAACTTGACACACAAAGCATGATATAAAACAAACCAGAGAATATCCACCTGGAACTTGATAAAAAAAATTACATATTTCCAGCTTAAGATATCTTAGGATTATTTCTTTCTTATTTACTTAACTAACTAATTACCTATACGTGTGTGTATATATAACTGCCATAAACAGACAAAAATTAATTTTATTATTACCACTCATGATGATAATAAAAATAAAAATGGGCAATGTGTATTGGGGCAGGGACAAAAAAAAAATTAGATGATAATTAGTTGGAGGCCTAATAGAAAGTCCTTCTGTTTACATAGAGAAGGCTTTAATGATAGAATATAGATGGCCTCTAACACTATTAGGTGGTAATTAGAGTGGGACCTGCTAAGGATGGTAAAAGAGTCCACACTAAAACTAACACTCTAATTATCACCTAATAGTGTTGGAAGCCATCTATATTCTATCATTAAAGCCTTCTCTATGTAAACAGAAGGACTTTCTATTAGGCCTCCAACTAATTATCATTTAATTTTTTTTTGTCCCTGCCCCATTATACTTTGTCCATTTTTCTTTTTAATTTAATTTATTAACCTTAATTTAGCTCTGTTGAGTGAGGTTCAAAACCAGTTTACTAGCCCACTTTTCATTTTTACTTTTTATTATCATCACGAGGGGTAATAATAAAATTAATATTTGTCTGTTTATGGCAGTTATAAAGTTTTGTACCACTAAACACACACACACACACACACACACACGTGTGTGTGTTGTATAAAACCTTACAACAATCATAATAATATCTGAACCTTTGTTTAACAAGAAAAGTTATCTAGCTATAATAAGATTCCTAGATCAAAAAAACTTTTGAATGAGAGATTGGAAATTATGACTCTCGTTGCAAGAACACTAAAAAGTTCCTCTTGAGTTCATATGAACCATGATGAAAAGAAAGTATGTACATTTCATTTACCCTCCCCCCCTGATACATTTCCAGTACCCTTGTTTTTCTCCTCCTCCCCTTCTATCACACTTCATGTTGTGAATATATATATTCATGAGATGTTTTTTTTTTTTTTTTATTATTTTATTCGATTTTGATTTTTGATGAGTAAATACAGAGCAAGAGAAATACTTTCTCTTGCTCTGTAAGAATTCCTGCCCGAAAATTATGCGGTTTCTCTTACCTGCTGCTTCTCTATTCAGTGAGACAAGAGGGTGGATAGATGAAGGGAATAAATAAAACTTGACAACATTGATGCTCTAGTCACAGGTCAACCTCTCAATCACAGTGACTAATTAATTTAGAACTTAGTTGTAGGGTTAAATTTGTTTTGATAAGAAAAGATTTTGTCAATCTTTTAAGGTTACCAAAAAAAAAAGAAATAGGTCAAGGAGACTTATACCAACAGAAGGTTAAGCAATATCTTCAATCCTAACTAGAAGATAGGATTTTGGGCAGTTATGGTGGTGGTGCTGCTGGGGGTTGGCCTCTTACTTTAAATATTGAACAAACCACATTTAGAGAGTAAACTGGATATTTACTTCTATTTTTTTAAGGATTGAATTATTTTTTATCAATATCATGTTCTTCATCAGAAAAAAGGAATGCAAAATTGAAATTTTTTTTTTTTTTTATCCTGATACAGCAGAAGCAGCCAGAAATAAAATTTTGATGACATCTGTAATGTAATTAACACCTTAAACTTTTGGATGACCAATAAGCAAAAAAAAAAAAATATAAATAAATATAAAAATAATAATAATGATAGCATGCTTCAGTTGAAATTATTAGCAAGTGGTTCAAGCAGTTTGGAACTCACTGGTCCTCTTGTCCATTTGACAGACTTGCCTGTAAAATGCCATGACTTATAAGTAAAGGCGATAGTGTGGTTTCTGGTTATGCCTGTTTTTCGTTTTTTTTTTTTCTGTTGTTCTCATGATGTTACAAAAGATATTTTGAACTGAAAAAAGATGGTTAATAAAGTTTGATCAATCGAGATAGAAGGCCGTTGACAATTCCTTCTAAAATTATGAATATGATATGTAAATACAATTTCTCTAAGTTTATTTTTCTATGTTAAAGTATGTTGCATGAATCTTTTTTTCTCAGTTGTAAACACTTAATTAAATCAGGTTCTTTCTGTGTAACTGCTGAAGCAAAACGTACATTGGTTCAGCTTCATAATTCTCAACTATCCAATAAGATGTAAATTCATTATATTGGCAATGACCTCCCAATAATAGGTTGTTAACTGCTGCTCTATGGATAGTTTCTTAACCTGGTTTGGCACAAGGCCACAAAAGTGGGATGATCAAACTTGTGGGCTAAAATTAATGCTCTTTATCAGGGTTATTGGGAGATGTATCTCCTAAGCTGTTTCAGTATGTATTCCCCGACTTGGGCAACATAATTGGGAGTCCTGGGCAGTGCTTTGTGACCCTCGCTATCTTAACATTTTCTTTTACTTACATTTATATTCGTTACTAATTAAACTAAGCACAACTGACTGTTAAAGCATGAACGTTTCTTGCAGATTCTGGGATCTTTTGTTTGTTTGTTTGTTTTTTTTTTGTCAAAATCTGTGAATTTGTTTTGCTCAGCGCGTCTCGAAAAAAAACACTATATAAAAATTCACCTATTTTTATCCATGATGTTTAATGTGTTAAATTATTCAACTTTTTAAAAAATCTCAAGATGGTGTTAAAAATTTATACAAAACATTGTTGATTTATTTAAGATGGCATGATCTATTATGAAATATCTCTAATTTGTAGAGATACAATGTATTTATTTGCAATTTTTCTAGTTGAATTGTTCACCTCTATTGCATATGATCCATTATTGCACTTAATTAAGTTACAATAAAATTTGTATTTTATATGACTATGACCTTATGAAAATTGAGATGTAGTAGAGTGGGGGGGCCCCATATCATAGAGTCGAGGGTGGGGGGTACGAAACCTCTGCACCAGCACTGATCACCAGTGAGAAGACAGAGAGTCACCACTAAAAGCTTGAATCAAAACAACAGCCTATGTATTGATAACATGCAAATTCCCCATCAATGAAAAAGTTTCAAGATACAGCTGTAAATCAACAAAGTTATGTACATAATCAGCTTACAATAAAATATGTATTTTATATGAATATCACTTTATGAAAATTGAGATGTGATGGTGAGTACATGGTATAGATTTGCGGGCATGGAGCATGACACCCTTGCACCAGCCCTGCTCCTAAGAGCTCTGGAAATGACAAATATTCCAGTATGATATAACTGTATCTGTAGTATAAACCCTTACTGCCAATATCCGTGAGGTTAATATTGATTTGAAAAATCACCACATCAATGTCCTCTGTGCTTATTCTCTTCTTAAATTACATGTTTTCTGTATTACTTCAGACATTATTTATAGTGGATACCTGTGTTTTTAAATTTTGTCACATACGGTGGCCATTAATAATTAAGTATAACTAAAGACTTCAATGTTAACATAAAACAGTATTTAATTACAACTGTAAATAAATACTTAACAAGAACAAAGAAGTAAAAGTCAACCAAAGATAATTAACCATTTCAGGGAATACCTTGTTATTAACGTGGCTCGGCTTAATATCCGGTAAATCTTAAATCAAAACCCAAATCATTGATGCACAATCATTCATACTTTTTCAACTGGATAGTTCCAATCAATAGTCACTCCAGTCAGTAGCCTGACACCATTATTTATACACCTGGCAGAAAACATATATTCGTAAGTACAGTGTGTCATGCTCAAACCCTGGTGTTGGTAGTTACTCATTTTCTTCCTATATGACAGAAACAGATGCTGTGTTGTTTTTTGTTAAACAGTCTGCAATACATTTTATTGGTGTGCACCTGAGAAAATGTAATAAAGTAAACATGCTTTTCTAGCAAGGTTTTTCTTTCTTAAGATTTCTAGAGTTGATTAGGCAGAGGCCAGGTCAACACATGTAATACACACTGGTCAGCACTCTATACACTTTCTAAGATCAATAATTAAAAATGGCTTTGAATGAATATCAGTATATGTATATCTTAGTGACCCCTATCATTTTTTTGGACTCGCACTACAAAATAGCAAACAAAAACCGTACCAAAAAACAGAAGCTACATCACTTGAGGACAGTTAACAGCAGCAGCAAAATGTAGTTCCCTTCCAACACAGCAGATTGCTATGAAACCAAATATCAACTGGAAAAATTGTCATGTTCTTTATAAGCCTTGTCAGATTTAGACTTTCATATGGATGACATTCCTGGCACCAAACTTCTTCAGAAATATCTAAACTGTCAATGCTCTATGCAACCACTTTCTCAGGTCAGTAGTTGAAAAAATGGCTTTGAGTGAGTGAAGCCTGCGGCTCTTGGCAAAGACTATACTTCTTCAAACATTGAGGACTGGTGCTATAGAATCACAAAGAAAGAACTGCACCAGATAAGAGAAACCATATCACTTGAGGACTTCCAACAGCAGCAACAACTAAAATGAATATCACATGTAACTTGAAGTGAAAATAAGATGTTGATGTTTCACACTACTTCAAATAAAATGTTAAGAAGGAAGTCCCCATCAAGAGTTGTTAACAGTGAACTTGAGAAACACATGTAATACACACTGTTTTTTTTTTTTTATTTTTTAAAAAAAAAGCATTTATTTCAAACATGGATATCCACTAAAAATAATATTTGAAGTAATAAAAGTCGGATTAAAACTAAATTCACTAATTCCTTAGATGTATCTGCTATACTTATATTTATCTGTCAGTTATATAATTTCACACTTTATACAAGGTCATTAAAATCTGACCAATTAGAAACAAAATTTATGAAAACTATAATTGGAGAAAGCAAGCCTACCGCAAAACAGTTATTTAGTTGGATTAGGTTTCTGTGCAAAAAAAGACTGCTAATGTGATCTGCTGCTGATGCAGTTTTTATGGTGCAAACGGGGGACACTTTTTTTTATTCATTTATTTAATGCTTATTTAAATTTTTTTTCATTGATTAAAATTCTACTTTTTTTCCCTGAGCTCTGAATCCTTCAAACCTGACTGATTCCATTCAGTGCTCATCAAGGTTTTACACACATGCAGAACTGGATTTGAAGAGATCGCTTCGTTATTTGGCAATGAGTTTTTGTAACCAGTTCAGTTTGTGGGGGGGGGAATTATTTTCATTATGCAAATTGTTGAATGAAACTCAATTTTCAGGTAGCAGTTGAATAGGATCCAAATTTTAACTTTGGCCCCAACTTCTTCAGTTGCTTCATGAATGACCCAATCTAATTGATTCAACTTTTGAACTGATTCTTTTGTGGAATTTTGGTGAAGATCACCTTTTGCTCTCAGCACCTGCAGTAGGTCATCCAAAGTTTTTTTTTTTTTCTTTTTTTTCAAATATCATCAAAGAAATAGAACTTTGCATAGAACTTCCAAAGCATCTTTGACATTTTTCTAAGTCACAGACTATTTTTTTTTTTCCTTTTCATGGTATGACTGAGTTTACACAGTATTTAAGTTACCTCCACTAATTCACTGAAAAAAACAAAAAAACAAAAACGGCATAGGATGATGAAAAATGATCCCAAACTTAATAAAAACAAAGTTTTATCATTAAAATATTTGTTATTATTAAGAGGAAAGACCAAAGTATTTTTTATTATTTTATTAAATTTTTTAATCCTTTCTAGCACATTTAAATTTTAGTTAAAAATCTTATTTCTTGTTTTTTTCTTTTTCTAAAACACTCATAAAAATTATTATGCTGACACAATTTATTTGTGTCCGCATAATAATTTTTATGAGTGTTTTAGCACCTTTTTTCCAGTAAAAAAGACATAATTTGGAAATTCTTGCAAAAATCAAATAAATGAAATTTTCAGGATGAAATTTTTATTTTTTTAGATAATCTTGGTAACAAATTTTTATTTAATTATTTTTTTTTTCTTTTCTTTTTTTTTACATTTTGTATATTTTGCATTCGTTTTAAACCCTTTAAGTATTATAGATTAGTGGAGGTCTCTAGTTAAAATTCACAGCTTTCATGGCTTAAATGTTACAACAGATTAAAATCAAAACATCTTCTTGGGAGTCTATTTTACAAAGTAACCATTCTGGGGAAGAAACTCACTGAGTGGAACTTCCACCTTAAGATGAGTTGACCCTGTGTGCATGACATGGTGGGTTTTAGTTATGAAGGCCTGCACTGGTTGAACTAAGGAATGTAGCCCGTTTTAACATTTGCCATGGAAATAATGATGGTAGCAAGAGACTAGCAACATTTTGTCTGTGGGGAAAGAGGTTGTAGGGTGGAAAATAATTCATTGCTTACAAAGCCATGTAAATGCTTTTAAACTCTGTCGTGGCATGATAGTGAGGTCTGGGCAGCTTCAATCCAAATATGGCAGCAATCATTCATTTTTGGTTTGATCTGACTCTTGTAAAGATAGAGCATGTCTAGAAGTGTTGGATACTTTCTGGTATTTAATAAGAAGAAAAGTCTTGAGATACATAGACAGCCTTGGAATCCAAGTGTATGCATGTACAATTGGTTCTTGATCAAGCCATCTTCAATGACAGCTTTCAGTGACTCTTGGGGGCCCACTGGTTGGTTTCCTTCTTAACATCTCAGATGTAGTAGTCTAAGGAATTCAAATTGGGAGCTTGTGAAAATTGCTTAGAGAGCTACTCTTGGATGATTTGGACAAAACGGTCTTGCTGGAACATAATAACCACTTATCACTTATCATTCCCCCCTGTTGACAATTTTATGTTGGTTTAAAGTTCTTTTTTTATTGGGGAAGAACTATAGCATTCCAAACTCTTCAGGGTGCTTCAGTTGGTTTAGTCTCTATAGCTCTTCTAGGAATTGTTGAACATAAACTGCCCTGTCCACATTACTTAAGTTTTTGTATTTGATGTCATTGTGCATGACCCATCTGATTGTGGACGTAGCCATTTTGAGCTGCTTATTTGCTGGGGTCAGTTGTGATGTCTTCAACCGATTGGATGAACTTTGCTGTTCCTTCAATGTCTGTCCAATTAGAAAATTGCTTTGTCTTGGCCATAGACAATGTATTTCCACCAGAGGCTTCAAACTTGGTTTTGACCTTGAATACTAACAACCTGGCCAGATTCTTGAAAGGGGGTTATCTTCAAGTTGACAGCTCATACCATGAGAGGGGGGGTAATGCAAAAAATCAGTTCATTCATGCATATTTTTTTTTAAATCTGTTCACCGCAAACAAGGGGACAATGCCACTAAGACACATAGCAGGGAGTGGGGAGGTTGGGGCCAGTGGGACTGAAAGAGAATGAAAAGACTTTAGAAGAAACTTAAAATGCAGTCCTAAACAGGGAACAAAGAATAAACCTCTGCTCCTGTTCAAAACACCAAATAATAGGCAAACCCATCTACTATCAAAAAAGTGAGATATGAATGAATATATCTGAAATGCAATAAACTGAAATAAAAAAAATAGGAAAACTTATTTTTGTAGCTGACAAGTTGTATTAAGAAAAACCTGCATTTGTAGAATCAGAAAAAGTGTCATTGAGAAAATGAAAATCTGAAAAAAAAAATATTGAAATATTTTGAGATTTAAATTTAAACCCATTATGTCATTTTCTCAGATACTTTTTCTGTTTGTATAAATGCAGGTTTTTCTTAATAAATCTCTGCTTTTTGCTTTTGATGAAGTTCCTGAAGGAATGAAAGGCATTGTTAAAATAAGATTTCCTATTGTCATTTGAATTTATTTATGTATACATCTGCACTGGTTTTGCTATATATATATATATATATATATATATATATCAACGTGTTTTAGTGGACTCAGCAGTTTTCAATCTGCTTGTCTGAATCATCTTCAAGAAGCGAGAGCAAGATCTAAAAGGTCAGCCAATCTAACAGTGATCTTATCCCACAATCCTCACTCTTGCTCCATATGTGGCCTCCTTAGTAAATCACTAGCGGGTTTTAAGTGCCACTTAAGATTATCACACAAAATTTCATAACTGAATCCATCAAGCTGTCAGATCCTCATATGTCAAAACTGACAGGAGAGTCCATTATATATATAAAAACTACCTCCCTGATTTTAGTGCAACTAAGATGCAATCAAATTCTTTTTATTTGTAATTCAAGATAAAGCTCAGACTTTGGCTTTTGCTTTCTCCAAAGTATTTCTACTTTCATAATTAGACTTGTGGCTTTGACTTCTTCACTTCATCTGCTTGTTTTTTTTTTTCTTTTTCCCCTTTTATAGTAAAGCAACATTTGTTCCCATCTCAAACTCTCCTCCTACTATAAATAAGGAAAGCAGACTTAGGTCTATTTTATATATATATATATATATATATATATATATATATATATATATATATATATATATTCTGTGCTAAAAGGAATATATACTTGAAAACACGGTGGATAAAATAAGTAAAGGTTTATTGTAAAACCCAGTACAATAAAAATAAAGGTAACAGTTATGCACAAGGTCATTGTGAGTCAATCCAGTAGTGAGTGCTACTATTGGAAGGTCGGTAGTTCTTGTGTAAGTTTGAGTCATATTCAGCTAGTCTCTGTAATCCATTGACTTACAGATACTTATAGTTAGTTACTACCTATAGTGTAGTCACTCATGAGGGTGACAGGTTATTCCATTACATCAATATATATATATATATATATACACACACACACACACAGAAAAAAAAACGTCCTTGATGATGACTAAAAGAATAGCTGAAAACATTTGGCCATACAAAACATTTAGACAATGTTTATACAGCTGATGTCCAGAAAGGAAAAAACTTTACAGACACAAGGGAAATTAAATGAAAAGCTTAAATGCAGAAATGAAACTTGTATAAAACATGTATTGCTTCCCAAATACACAGATACATTCTGCACCCCCTTTTTCATTAGTGGATTAAAAATTAGTCTTTGGCAACCTTGGCCAAAATACAGAGAACAGATCAGTTTCTTATGAGTCGTAAATTTTAAAATTTCTATGATGAAATAATTTTTTTTATAAATAAACAAAAAAAAAAACAAAAAATGATAGGTGTTTTTATCCTGATGTTTTCTTTTTAACAGATGCAAATTGCAAAGTTTGAGAGATTTTTGTATCATAATGTTCATACCTTGTGACAGCCATATTTAATATATATTAGGAAAAAGGATAGAGACATTACACTTAAAAGAGGAAGCTTAATTGTTTGATTGAAACCAGTCAAGGTGTCTTAAAAACAAAATCTAAACACAAATTGGTTGGACAGCAAACACTGTACTTTCTAGCATTGGACACATTTCAAATATTGATCTTTCAATGTCAGAAAGAGGCTTTTGGAAGCTTTTCTTTAATCAATACTTTTTTGCTTATTTCCAGTCTCAAAGCTTTTTAATGTATTTGTAAATACAGTCAATACTACTAAGATACAAATCAATGTTTGTGTTTTTTTTTGTTTTTTTTTATTTGTCTATCTTTTCCCTCTCTCCCCACCCTGCTCTGTTTTTCTTTCTCTGGCTAACTATAAAAAGAAAAGTGTCAATATCGAGGCTCCAATGTGCTTAGCATTACAAACATTACAAGCTGATTAAAAACAAAACCCAAACAAGGTCAATACATGGAACTAAATCATGTTGTAGTTTTTCTTACATTTTTTTTTTCTTTTTGAGTTCTTGCAGCTGTGAAAACTAATTATAAAATTACCCTCCTTTTTTTCAAACCTGTCAATAATTTATGGGATCATCATTAAATTAACAATATTCAGAGAAACATCCATAAGAAATGCACCTTGGAAAAGTGCCATCAGGCAGGTTGGCACCATTTGCATTAGAGAAATTGAACAAAAATTGTTTTTTTGTTTCTTCACATTGGAGTTTACCCTTCACACAAACGTCCTGTACCCATTTACCCTCCCCTTTTTCCCTTCCCACTCTCCCCCACTGTCTTGTCTCTCTCTCCCCCCACTGTCTTGCCTCTCTCTCCCCTCACTGTCTTGCCTCTCTCTCTCCCTCACTGTCTTGCCTCTCTCTCTCCCTCACTGTCTTGCCTCTCTCTCTCCCTCACTGTCTTGCCTCTCTCTCTCCCTCACTGTCTTGCTTCTCTCCCCGCCACTGTCTTGCTTCTCTCCCCCCCACTGTCTTGCTTCTCTCCCCCCCACTGTCTTGCTTCTCTCCCCTCAACTGTCTTTGCCCCTATTTCTCCCCTCAACTGTCTTTGCCCCTCTTTCTCCCCTCAACTGTCTTTGCCCCTCTTTCTCCCCTCAACTGTCTTTGCCCCTCTTTCTCCCCTCAACTGTCTTTGCCCCTCTTTCTCCCCTCAACTGTCTTTGCCCCCCTCTTTCTCCCCTCAACTGTCTTTGCCCCCCCCTCTCTCTCCCCCAACTGTCTTTGCCTCTCTCTCTCTCCCCCAACTGTCTTTGCCTCTCTCTCTCCATCTTACTCTCCCTCTCTCCATCTTACTCTTCCCTCTCCATCTTACTTTCCCTCTCTCCATCTTACTTTCCCTCTCTCCATCTTACTCTTCCCTCTCTCCATCTTACTCTTCCCTCTCTCCATCTTACTCTTCCCTCTCTCCATCTTACTCTTCCCTCTCTCCATCTTACTCTTCCCTCTCTCCATCTTACTCTTCCCTCTCTCCATCTTACTCTTCCCTCTCTCTCTCTCCATCTTACTCTTCCCTCTCTCTCTCTCCATCTTACTCTTCCCTCTCTCTCTCTCCATCTTACTCTTCCCTCTCTTACACCTATGTAAAGAGGTCAAGGACATTTTTGTGGATAGTACCTGTTTACAGTGAAGAAAATGACCAACATTAGTAACAACCAAAATCTCATGCAATTACAATTTTTTTTAAAAAAAGAAAGAAAAAATATGGTGTGGGTAGGGATGTTGGTAATCAAAACCTTTTGTCAGCTTGAACTTTTGAAGAAGTCTCATGTCTTTATTTTATTTTTTTTTTTATTGTTTTTTGTTTTTCTGATACCTCTCTCTACTCACACTTTTAAAATCTTTTATTTTTGGCCCAATTCCATTTTCTTCATTATCCTTTCCACCCAAGTTTCCTTTTTCAACCATTACCTGAGACTGAAGCATTTCCTTATCTTCCTCAAAGTTGCTCGAGTGTCACTTGACATTTCACCAGTCACTGCCACTCAACCGAACAAGAAATTTCCAATGCATCTTTCAATGGAGAATTCAAATCAGTCATTTGTTACTTTCTATAAAAGACAAAATTACATAAATGAATACACTGCTATCAACGGCAGCTTCTCGTTCTGCTATAAAATAACTCTTCTAGTTTGCATAATTTGTATCTCAGTTTTGTTTTTTATGCTAAACTTGGACTTGTTTTCATATCTGTGTCCCTGAAGAGGCAATCTACCGTGTCTGTCAGCCTCTAGCTGAAGTACTTTAATTCAAAATCCTGTAACCCCAAATAAAGAGTAAAAATCTACTTGAAAAGCTTGTTAAGATTCTACAACTATTAAAACAGTTTTTTTTTATAAAGGACTTAATGCACCGCAGTTATATTCAGAAAGCATCAAAGTTAAGTTTCTGACTGAACTTCAGAATCAAAGGTGTTATTATTTACATTATGATCATAATCATACATCTGTAAATAATCTAAGCTTTTATTTATTTATATCCACTATCTTCCTTTTGTCTCTCTCTCTCTATTCTCTTCCCACTCACTCTCACTTGACTCTCTTCCCCTCTCACTCTCTGTTCATATATATATATATATATATATATATATATATATGCTGGTGAAAAAAAAATTTGAGAAATAAAAAATCCAACTAAAATAATAATATTGATAATGAGACTAATAATATTCATTCTATATTAGTAGGACTGTTTTGACTTCAGCAACAGTCTCTCAGGCCTGAAGATTCTGTTCAAGCATTAAACAGCAAGAGAACAATAACAAAACAGGAATTAAGAAGAAAAAAAGATAACTATTGGCATTGCATTTAAATTTTTGAAGAATTGCAATAGAAGAAACTGTCACCATAGAACTTATGGTTACATCTAACCATTTCGGCTGTAAAATGATGAGACCTAGCTGCCACTCTAGTACTGCATTTAAATTGATGAAGTCGAGGTACCAAAGAGAAAAATTAATCCGAACAATTACCATGAAAATATTTATAGAAAAGGCCCAGGGAAGCTACATTATGGTGGTGGGAATGTGACTGAAACAGAGATGCCAGTTCTGGATCAATAACACAGTAGATTCTTCTTTAGATTTTATCAAGAATCTCTAAATATATAAGCTGGAACACTAGATGTGGTCAAAGCAAGGACAACTAGTAGACATAAATTTAAGTGAAACAAAAAAACCTGTTTTTAATTAGACTAACTTCTTTGTATGGTTTGTTTTATTCCACTCCAGATATCAAGAGAAACCTTCTTTTATCTTCTTATCCAAATGTAACATCCCTTGTGCTTCTCATATGAATGCTCCAGTTAACTTCTGAACATGAAATGTGGTTCATTTCCCTCTACAATTCTCTCCTTTTCTATTTCATCATTATGTATCTTTAGATTGAGTAATCATCATTTCTCAATGAATTTCACTAGCATTCTCATTAGTTTTCCATGCTTTGCTAGGTTTGTTCATTGGGACAGAATGACCCTGCACCTTTTTATCATGTGAGGAAATGGCTTGCCTTAAGAAAAATTGAACGAGGAAGAATTTCAGACAAAATGACAAAAAAACAAAACCTTTTAAACTTTTTTTTTATATTTTAAATGCAAACTAATCTGGGAATGTTTTTACAAAAAAAAAAAAAAAAAGAAGATTCCCCCCCCACACTTATGTAAAAGAATAATTAGCTTCTACCTAATGAGGCTTTCCATTCGTTCTGCCCCTCCCCACCCATCCAAAGAAAAGGAAATAATATGATTATTGAAAGCAGTTTTCAAACTTAAGAGCTTTAGCAATGAAAATTCAACAACTTTGATTTTCTTTTGATGAATTTTCCAATAAAATTATGGATTTAGTGAACACATAATTTTGCAGCTGTAATTTATATCTTTTCTCTATTTGAAATTCAGCAATTAAAGTCTTTTTATTATATTCATAACTTCCAAATTAAATGCCAACTTGTTTGCTTTTTTTTCTGATGAAATCATTATCAACTTAAAATACTTCAAAATCAGTCAGTTGTCATCAATATTCCTTCTTCCATAATAATATCACATGATTCATTGATAAATATTGGCTTTCATTTCGGAAGTCATCTCGCTCTGTATCCCATTGTGTCTTTGGATTTTGATGTTATACATTCTGTCTTTTGTTGAAGTGCTTTCTAGATATTTAAATTTTTATACTTGCTTCAATTTGGTGTCTCCAATTTGTAATTTGACATGTTTGGTTGTCACTTTTACTAATAACCGTACATTCTGTTCTTCTTACAATTGTTTTTTAGTCCCTTTTCTTCTTGTTTTCCTGTAGTTTTCTTTCCGACTCTGTTATCAACACCGTGTCATCTGCATATCTTATGTTAATATTTTGACCACCAATAATGAATAATCCTTGTAGGACATTTTTTATTTACTCAGAATATGAAAATGAATCTTGTTGTTACTCATGGCCTGGCAATAAGCTTATTTCTCTTTATTTTCATATGCATCTGATTAACCTTTAAAAAAAAAAAAGAAAAGGTCCAATGTCCAATTTGCTATTATTGCTATTTTATTAACTTGTGCCAATTTCCCTGTTTTACTTTCTCACTTGATTCTTTCCATTGTCGTGGGTTTCATCTCTCAAAGTCCATTCCCGGTTGGACTAAAAATAATCATTGATGTCCTTGCTTCTGGCGATTTAGATTCAATTTTTTTTTTCTTTCTTTCTTTCTTTCTCTGCTTGCCTTCAAAATTGTGATGACCAAAAGTAAATACTGTGTTTCTTTATTACTATTTTGTTGTAAAACGAAATAGTGCAAAGATTAACTTTTTGTACTTAGAAATTGTTATGGAGATATGTGATGATAGCAGATAATATGCAGTGTATGTGTGTCATAAATATACGTTATCCCTCACCAGTAGTACAACTCCCAAGTTTCATGCACAATACAATCTTCAGAGGCTGGTTAGAGACTGAAGATTGTGTTGTGCATAAAACTTCAAGTCATGCTATTGGTAAGGGATGCTATGTATATTTATTAATATATACTTAATAGCTCTGTTATATTACATTGAGAACTATTTTATTAATACCAGCAGTCAATGTGCTATAGTACTCCAATGCTATGCCATTGAGCCCAGGTTGGGCTTTCAGGTGCAACTACTGTGATCATGTATGCCTGTCCTGCATTGGACTTATCAGTCACAAGTGTGCCTGCAATCAATGTGAACAGACTCCCTCTTTATCTTCATTTTGTGAAGCGAAGCCATGAAGAAGAGATATATATATATATATATACATATATATATATATATATATATATATTTATATGAAATGGATGAAGTCTAACAATTATTTTAATATATTTCATTGTTATATGTTATTTATAGATACACAAACATTTAAGTAAATGCTCTGTTTATAATAAACAGTATTAACAACATTTACCAGACTGAATGTTTAAGAAGTTGCATAGAAAATATGCATCCTCTTACAGGAATTGAACCTGTATCCTACATGGAACTGTCATATAGCTTGATGTGCTATACCAGTTTATCTATGAAAAAGTGTCTAGTTAGCAAGGTCGATTTTAAACTACAAACTTCCCATGATTTCCCTTGAACGTCCCTATCTGCTCGAAATGTAAACAAATGATGTCACACACTACAAAATGGACTAAAAAAATTAAATTTCTTGGATGTTCAGGCTGGTAAATGTTAATACTGTTTATTAGCAAGAGAGCATTTACTTAAATATTGGTGTGTAAAAAATAAAGTATTAAATGTTTCATGTTGCCTGAATGCTTAGTTTTTACTTTAACTGTATTGTTATAGAAATTAGGTTTCTGTTCTAGATTTATCGACATTGTTTCAGAAATAATATCATAAATATAGTAATAGATGCCTCGGTCCTAGCACTTTCAATGTATCTTTGATTAAATTCATTTCTTATTAAACTGGCATTTTCCAGATAAAAACTGTGAAGAAAAACTGAATATAATTGATGTAGACAATCCATAAGTGCCATCCATAATCAATGAGTTCCCTATGATTAATAGATTTGACTAAACTATTTTCCATTTCTTTTCTGTTCTTACCAAATTAATATTGCCTCAGTGTTAGATAAACTTAAAAAAACAAACAAACCCCAAAACCTTCAAATAAAAATAAAAACCAACTCAAAATTTGTTTTCTATAACACTTGGATATTGAATGTCAAGATGAAATGAAAAAATCTGGAATGATTTACTTATCTCAGTTTTATCAAGTGAAAACAAAAACCTTTCATCATTTCTATAGAGTTCTGGATACATTTTAAAAAGTTTCTTCATCTAAAGGCTGTTTGAAAATTATGTAAACATTTATAATTATCATTAGATAGAGTTGAAATTTCTCAGGTTCATGATGAGGAAAGAGGTGTTGGAAAATTTGATACTCACAAGACAGATTGAAGGCAAAAGAAAAACAACGCACAACCTATCTCATGAGCTTGTGTAAATGGATTACGAAGCATGGTTTAAGAGAGTTAACAAAAAGACAATTTATTAAGAGCTACAAAGGGCAGGAAACAGAAGAGAGCCATGATTACCAACATCCTACAGCACATAGAAATCTTTTTTACTATTTTTGAAATATATTGGATGGGATTGCAAGGTATTCCTTCAACCATTCTTTTTGTCAATAGGTTACAGCATTTTCCAGAAGTGATTATTGCTGTTAAGTGGTATATTTTTAATACTTAAGGCTTGAACCCATTTTTTTTTTTTTTTATCATTAGCAAAATCCTCCATCACAAGGTTAAATTGCTGGGGATATTTTTAGAAATAAGCCCCCTATCTCTTGCTAATGATAATAAAAACTAACTTTGTCATCATTAGATGGAAGTTAACAGCCTAAAATTGAACTTACATGATTGTTTACTTTCGATTCTTGGACTGTTCAAATGAAATCATTGCATTCCTCCCACCTGCCCTCACATGATTTGTGGGTGTGAGAAAAGGTCACGGCTGAAAACCAACTTCAGCTTTATGCCATCATTGATTCTGTCCAATCAGAAATTAATTCTAACTTTCAGAATCTAAGAATTTAAGTCTGGAATCGTTTCAAATGAAAGGAAAAAAAAAAAACGTTTTTCTTTGCAAATGATTTGAAAATATTGGTAGTTCAGAAATAATGGAATTTATTTATTTTTTATTTTTTCAAAGAAGCATTTCCTCCTATTTTTGGTAATCAGGATTTCTGTAAAAAAAACACAAAAAAATCCCCTCTCCTCCTTGGCTTCGGACTGTGGTTGGGATGAATTAGTTTATTGCAAAAGAGAAGTACACCTATACAGACACACAAATCATAGGAAAATAATCTTTGTCTTTTCTAGCCATTGATGGATGTGTGTTCATTGAGGGTTATATATATATAATTGACTGAAGAAAATTATAATGAACACATTATTGTACAGATATGTCTTACTAGGTGGATGTGCAAATGGTATAAGAGATAATGACTCTGAATGTGAAATTGGAGAGCAAAGTTCGAATTCCAGTCATGTTATGTTTACCTACATATAAATACTTTTGGGGAAAGTTAGGAAGTCATCTTCTCCCCCCACCAGCTTTGAGTTAAATAGTAGGACTTGGAAAAGAATTGTTAATACAATATTCACTGAAAATTTCTTACAATCCAAAAAATGATTCAGCTTGAAATAACCCCCCCCCCAAAAAAAAAATATCAATTTTACTATCACTCTCTGTCAGGTATGATACAATGTTAGCTTGTGTATTGATTGTGATTTTGACTTGGTTTGACCTGACTGTGGCTTGTGCCAGACTAGGTTAAACTTAGTGGTTTGGTTTATTTTGTTTTACGGCATATCAACCTCAATGGGCCATTTAATGCTGACAAAAATTCCCATTGCTGATAATATTTTGTTTTGTCAAAAATCTGTTTCTTGCAACATATTTCCTTCAAAACTGCATTGCTGGTAATAACTTCAATAAAGTATTGCTGGTATTAGTTAACTATTTGCCCATAGCTGGGACCCCAAAAGGTGCCACCACCCCAGATCAGGGTGGACCTGGGAACACCAGCAATCAAGAGGTAGTTCCATGCTCCTCAAAACCACCTGATCAGAGGCCCTGCTGCTGGACGTAGTTTAACGTCTTACCCAGGACGCGGATGTAGTTTAATGTCTTGACTTGGTTGGACCTGACTGTGCCCTATGCCAGACTAGGTTAAACTTAGTGAAATCTGGAATGAAAAATAGAACAATAGATTCAGATTAAACTTTCATCCCTCACAGCCATAATTGTAAGTCTAGGCAAGCATATTGTGAGATAAAGGTTGTGCCCTGTTTGGTCAAGATTCAGTCCTTTGGTGATGAGACTGGAATAATCTCTCCATGATGCAGGCCTGTATGTATAAATGGAGGTGATCCACTGCCCAGACTACATGGACCCCCATCGTGTCCGTACCAACAAGATCCAAAGAAAAAAGTGAACTATACATTTGAGGATTGCTTGGCTGTAGGAGTTGCTGGAAGTTTGTTGGTGTTGACTGCCAACTGCCTTTGGGGCCTTGCTCTGGATTTACTGCCTTACACTTTTCCGTGTTTGGATATGGCCACAAGGCAGTGAAGGTTTGAAATCCGGTTCCCCATCTTGCAATATTATAGATCAATGTTGAAATGCTGGATGATTATCAAAGTCATGTTTAGTTAACTTTTGTTGTAATAATATCTGTCATTCTTTTCTTTCTGCAACTCTTTTGTAATTCACATCAGTTTCTGTTGATTTAGTGCAAATGGGGTTTGCTTTATATATTTAAATTTTTGTCTACAATTTTCTTTTTAAAATTTTTCTTTTTATTATACTATGGTCCATCCAGTCCAAAGGCCAGATTGTTAGTAGTATTCTTATTATACTATTGTTAACCCAATCCATTCCAAGGGTTACTATTGTTAACCCAGTCCAAGGTTGTTATTAAATGAGTAAAAAAAAATTGTAAGGGCAGAATAAGATAAGTGGGATAAGAGGTGCTTATCATGAAGATATGTAGGATAGATAACAGTTGATCCCTAGGCTTGAAGAGATTACAATTGTAGTAATTGAGGAAGCATGTAAGTTCTGGAAAGAAACTGAGTAGAACTTCCTCTTTACCAATGGAATATGAAATGAATGAGGATGCTTTAACTTTCTGTACATGACATGACAAGTTTAAACCGTGAAAGTCTGTTCTGATGGAACAAGGAATGTAGCTTGCCTAAACATCTGCCATGTAAATAGCAATGATAGACTAACAGTATGGTTAGTCTGTGGGATAAAGGATGGTTGGGCTAAAAAGCCATCTACTTGATTTATAAACCATCTGTCCATTTTTTTTCATTTTTTTTTCTTTTTTTAACCCCCACCTCCACCCACTAAAATGTGGGTCATGGTTAAATAAAAACTGGTCACCTATACAAAATTGGAATGTGGGAATAACTAATCAAATTCTGATCCCACCCATCCACACATACTTTCACAAATAATGGAAATGGTTTTGTGTACAACAGCTGAAAGCAATACTAACCTTTTTAAATTGTGTGTGTGTGTATCAAGAGTGTGTGTGTGTGTGTGTGTGTAGCGAGAGGTTTTAAACCTGCTCTATGAACAGAATGTTTGAGTTTATAAGTTCTTTATAAATTATTGTTTTCCTTGTTTAATGCTTACAAATATCTTTCTCAATAACTTAATTTTCTTTTTCTTGGAGAAAACTTTTACCAATTTTGCTTTTATTTTTTATTGATTGACTGTTCAAAGCCCCTTCTTCAAGGTTATCCTGTCCTTGAGAAACCATCTTAGGATCAACCTATTCAGTATATAATAACAAAAATATCTCGTAGTCATTTTTTAGAAATCTAAAACAGAAAAAAGTTTAGAATTAGGAGCATTTAAGAGATTGCCAGAGAAATGATAACAAAATCCAACATAGAATTTGAGAATTGAATAAACGGCAAATAAATGTAATCTTTTCTTTGAAATTGTAATTTTTTTTTTTTTTTTTTTTCTAAATGTGCAGCTACATTTTTTTATGCTGCCATTGTTAATTAAACCTTTCTAAATCTTTGTCTCAACTTCTGGGGATGAGGAATTATCATTATTTACACTATTTATATTCTTTCTAAATCTGGTGCCATATTTTGTTAATGGCTCTATGGAATCATTAGATCAGTATTCTTGATAAAGGCATGAATCCAACTTTTCTGATCATTGTGTCTGATTGTGAATCAGATTTTTCGTTTGAATTGGCATACCATAATGTATCTGATGAAACAGTAATTACACTATAGGCTAAAAGTTTGGGTCAACCTCCTGGATGTAATAATTAGTAAATTTCTTGCCTCCTTCAGTTTAACTAACTCCTAAGCTAGGACACTGAAACTATTTACCTTATTAGTGCATGGTGTCCAATGTTTTAGAGAGGCAGTTACTTAAAATTTAAAATCCACCAGTCTTAAGATTGCCATTCGCCACTAACATAGATTAGGCAAAAAGAGTTTTAAAGAAACTTTAAAAATGCAACAATCAAATTTCTTGTTCAATATTTCTGCAAACTGATTCAATTTATTGACTATTCCTACTTATATATACAATATATCTGTGTTCCATTATTACCAATGAATGTTGAGAATACCATAGAGGGTGCATGCGAGCAATGAGGAAGTCTTAAGAGGAATAAGAACTTCATGGAAACTGCTGTTGACAATAAGAAACAATTGAAAGTTCTGAGAAGTATAATGAGGAAAGGAGGCTAAGAGAACTTGACACTCATAGGACATTGAAGGCTAGAGAAGCCGTGGGAAACAGCAAGTAACCTTTTGGTGGATGGATGGCAAAACAAAGATGGCAAAAATAAAAAGTCATGGTAAAAAGTTAATGGTTATTTGCCACAAAAGACAGGAAATTGTGAAGAGCCATTATTGTCACATATTGAAAAGACATTGCCTATGAAAGTAGTATTCATTTTGTGAAATAGAAGTTGGTAATTACTGCAATGTATTTCTAAAAAATAATTCTACATTGAAATTTTAATTTACTGTAAATTGTGGCATACAAGTTTAGATCAAAATTCTGAGTTAAGCTGATCCTTACCATATAAGTTTTCAATGTTTTCTTGTGAAAATATTTTCACTTTTCTTTTATATTTCAAATCATGTCATTTCCTTGTCAATCTAAAAAGTGCAATATTTAACCTTTGTGCCCCCACCCAAATGGTTTGTCAAAAGGACAGTTTTTTTCCCTTACTTCCTGCTATTATTTCAACTATCTTCACTCCTTGACAACGTTTATTGTTTTAAAAAATGATAATTAAAATTGCAATAAAACCTAAACTAGATGAAAGTGAATTTCTTTTTTTGTTCTTAATTTACAAAAATATTAAACACTATTTGTTAGATTGTTTATTTACAAGAATAATTTTATATTTACAACATTCAAAAAACTAATACTATTGTATTAAAACCAATGTAGTGCGATATTTATTATTTACAGATTTCTAAAAAAATAAATATGAAAAGACTTTTATTCATAAATTTATAAACATTTGCTAAATTATTAAAATATGTGAGTTTAGATAAATTCTTTTCAATTGTAGATGTGATAGTTTGTTGGTATAATAATATACAAATGCAATGAATAACAAAAAAATGTTGTCCTACCAACTAACTCTATAAAATATGTCAATCAACTATAAAGAAATCTTTATTATTTAACATTTTATAAAGTTCAAATCAATTGGCAATTAGCCAATATTTTGCCAACTATTCCAATAACACTAAAATAGTATCAATAGAACTATTAGGTTGGTGCAAACATAATGATGGTTTTTGACGTTAAAAAATACGTCAAAACCGTCATTATTTTTGCACCAACTTAATACTTTTGACAGACCAAATTTTGATGTGCATGAATGTTAATGATTGCCCTGAAAAGAAAACCTTGAAGAAATGTTTTTCATCCTTTCTCGGGTATTCAACATTTTTGATATTATTTAATCCAAAAAAAAAAAAATGTAGTCATGACATCTTTTTAGTATTTTCTTTTTGTTAATGTCATGTAGAGATCTGTAAAGCAGTTAGACAAGGATTATTAATTTTTTTGATTTATGCAATTTCTGTTGCTTTTTGTCACAACTCAGACTGTCCTTTTGGCAGCACAGTTTTGATATGATGGATAAATATGACTAGAAATACCTGTGAATATTTCACGGGTTTTCCTATTTGAAATTTTATATACGTCATAATTCTTAATTTAACAATTGATTAAGTTCTTTGTTAGTTCCATGATTATAAAATACCCATAGAAATTCAACTATCACATCATTAAATATTTGTGCTTAAAAGCATTAACAAAATATGCCAATGACAATTATCAGTAGGAATGCCGGTTATAATTTAAAGAAGTAAGAGTACCAAAATAATCAGATATTTAACAAGTTTTTCATTTTACAGAAGCAGATATTATACACAGGAGTGTGTCCAGGGTATGACGATAAACTACATCCAGCAGCAAGGGCTCTGATTGGGAGCTTTTAAGGAGCATGGAACCACCTCTTAATTGCTATTGTTCCCAGATCTCCCATGAGCTGGGGTGGTAGCATTTGTTAGGGTCTCAGTTATGGGCAAATAGTTAACCCACAAAATGGAGTCAAAATACTATGAAAGTATAAAAACAGTTTTTTATATTAAAAATGCCAGCAATACATTTTTGGAAAAAAAAAATCACCAGCAATAAACTATAAACCAGACTATTCACAAAAACTTTCATTATAAAAATACGTCAATGAAACCTGATCTACAAACTGATTTCTTACAAAGAATACATAATCTATTTATACGAACCTATCCTAAAAATCTTGTTGGCATTAAATAGCACATTGAGGTTGATATGCTGTAAATTAAACTAAACTAAACACAGGATTGATATTGCCTCTTCCTTCCTTTTTTTTCCTTTCTGACACCAAACAGCATCTCTGATATGTCTTTTCTATATTTCCTTGCAAGTGAAACAATAAATAATCCATTATTTATGAAGTATTGCCAGAGTTTAACATATATGCCAAGAGACTTAGGATCAAAGAGAGTTAGAATAGGATTATTTTTATTCTGGCAATTTAATTTTTCTTCAGTTGATAAAATCTGGTTTGTCAAACTGATTTTATCAGGATTTTTTTTTTTTTTTTTTTTTTTTTTTTTTTGACAGTTCAACCCTTTGGTATTGTCTTCCTAGCCATCATACCACTAGTCTTTTAGGAAAAAAAACTTGAAGACAGAAAAAGGGAAGTTTATTATAAAGTTAATGACATCAAAAACCTTGCAATTAGTTCTTTTTTATTGGATCTTATGTATTTTTTAAAATCTCATATTGTTTTATTAGAACATCTTATTCTATTTGTAGAATATACTATTAGTGCTGATTTGTAAAGATTACTTTGTTGTCTCTTGAATCAAGCTAAATTGGATAATCCTTACTGATGAATTAAACAAAACAGGTACTTTTGAGATAGAATCAGAAATCTGTCAAGTCTGACATTAATTATTGGATCTGTGCTCATCAAACCAAAGCTCTGTCCACTAAGCCATCTTGGAAAGTACAGATCTCGGCTATACGTACAATTGTCTTGTCAATGAGGAAATCCTTCATTCTCTATTGTTGCTGCCAGGGCGAGTAGGTGGGGGAGCAGTATTTGTCCTCTCGTAACTGCTTTTTATTTTTGGTCTCTTTTATTGATTATTTTAATTAGTTTCTTGGGGGGGGGTTCTAAATTTTACAGTTGACTTTTGTTAACCCTTCTTAAATGTAAAGTTTTTTTATGGTTAGGCTACTTGTGAAGTTTTTCCATCTATCATTTTAATTTTCATCTCTCTCTCACACACACACACACACACAATAAAATATAAAAATAGCCTGAAGATTGTGTTCAAGCAGGTGTTGACCTGATTGTCCACTTTTATATCTACATACAATCTATCCCTGATACTGATCACTTTTTACCTATAAATACATCATAATTTAAAACTATATTTTATTATATTCACATTCACACACAAATTTGGGCAGCAACTTTTCTTTTATACATCTTTTGTTAAATATGAAAGACAAGGAAAATTTTTAATAATTTTTTTTATTTATTTTTTCCAGCATTTTTATATTTTTCTGTTTGGTGAGAGTAAGGGAGTAAAAAGACTGTCCCTACTGTCCATTGTCCCAAGTACTTTTAGCCATTTCCTTAGCCATTTTCAAAGCGTTCTGTTTTAGTTTCTCTTCATGTTTTAACTGTTTGAAATGTATTATTATTTTTTTTGTGTTGTATTGAATAATAGTAGGAGCATTGCCTTTGAATGTTGAGCTCAGCTGAAATTCAAGTGAGCATCTTTCTTTCTTTCTTTCTCTCTCTCTCTCTCTCTATATATATATATATATATATATATATATATATACACACACACATACAACAGAGGTTCCAATAAGTTCTTGTCCTAACCTCCTACTTAAAATTTAATTAAACATCATAGATAAAATCAAAGATTAAAGTTTATTATTTTAATTCTAAGTTCTCAATTGTGAAAAGAAAAATGACCTTCGATTTACACGTGTTCTTTTGCATTTTTTTTTTAATTCTTAAATTAGAATCAGAAAATTTGAAAATAGGCTAGAAATCGGTCATAATTCAGATTTGACATTGACTCGAGTTACTCAAACCTAGTAATGTGTCATAATCATGTCTGGTAAATTAACCAAAGATTTCCTGAATGCTTTTAAGTTTTGCTTAGTTGGTCACAATCTGATAGCAGCTGATATTTAGAAATGGTCATCTACCTATATACTAAACAGTCTTTCTCAAGTGGTTACTCATTTAAATACTGACCAATTGTTAGTTAGCTTGATCTGATAGAAACCAATGATTTCAGCATGAATAGTCTGTAAGCTCTGATACATATATTATGTCCTCATAACTAAGTCAGATTTCTTTGCTTGTCTGTATAAGTGCTTTTGTTTGACTAATGTGCCGTGAAGTACCTTGAAAATATTTCATTTGTACTCCATTTTCATGGAATACATGTAATCTTAGATTATATGCTTGAAAAGACAGATTTACTTCCATCTGGAAAAATGAATTCATTTCTTTATTGCCTCTCACATTTGGTTTAGTAAAAGGCCTCTTAGACTCATGATTTCATTATTTTTATTTCTGTAACATTTTTTAAAATTCAACCGCATTATTATGAGCTCTTGTTTAACTCTAACCAAAATCAGCCATATACAATCTTTTTAATATTAACTTAGTTGTTAATGGCAAGTGATTTGAGGTCGATGCAATCAATGCAGGCATCTCCCAAGGTTCGCTTCTCATTCCAACCATCTTTCTGCTTTATGTCAATGATCTGCCTAAGAGCATACCTCAATCTCTTGTGTATATTTATGCAGATGATACAATGCCTCCAAAAATCTCAATGACCCTATAGCCTGGCAGACAATCTCTCCTCTGACCAAAAATTTAATAACTCACTAGGAGAAAAAACTGACAGTTTATATTCAGTAAGCACAAAAACTAAACTTGTAACATTACATCATCAGTGAGTGCCAACCCCCCCATCCCCCCCCGGGTGCATGGCAATGCTTTATGACCCTTGCTATCTTATGAACATTTTTCTTTCTACTTATATTTATAGACATTACAAATAAAACTATTAAAAAGGATGAAAAATCTTTTGTGGATTTTTGTTTATGCATATAATTTTTTTTCTTTTTTATTTGAAAATCTGTGAATTTGTTTTGCTCGTGCTTAGACATGCTTGAAAAAACATTATATAAAATTCACTATTTTTTTATCCATAATATTGAATGTTTTTAAATTATTCAACTTTGTAACAAGAAAAATCTAAAGTTGATGTTAGAAAATGCTGCCAAATATTGTTGACTTATTTAAGATGGAATGATTTATTATAACATGTCTCTAATTTGTATTTAGATACATTGTATTTATTTTCAATTTTTCAAGTTGAATTGTTCACTTATATTGCATATGATACAATATTGTACATAAATAGGTTACAATAAAATGTGTATTTAATATGAAAACTACCTTATGAAAATGAGATTTTAATAGAGTGGGCAGGCCCTTATCATAGATTCAGTGGGAGACGGACATGAGACACTTGCACTGGCCTCATGTGTGCATATACAATGCAGCTCATCTTATTGCTTGCTTTGTTTTATTGATATATAACATATACTTAATGAAATTTGAAACTTCATTGCTGAATTATGGCAACATCTGTCTGTGCAGTTTGGATGAAAACAAAAAAAAAATAACAGTAGATATTTATATGAAATTATGTTGAATTTCCAAGTCTTGACTTAAGAATTCTCTTAGTCTGAAAAATGAGATTTAACAGAAAAATGTTTCCTAACTTAAAAAATTACAACAATGTTTGAATTTGTTAAAAATAGACAAGAAACACCAAACTTAAACATCTATGATGCTTATCTGATAATGTCAAGTTAAAAATTTTTATCTCCAAGATCTGTGCCTCACCTATAAAGTTATTACAAAGATAAAAATCCATCTGTTAAGCTACGAAATCTTTCGTCAGTGTGGCTGCAAAACAGTGCTGAAAAAAAAAAAAAAAACAATATATTTGGCCCTAAAGCAAGTATCAAACAAGTCAGATTGTTTTGCTTTTAAGACAGCCATGAGAAAAATGGCAACAAGAGATACAGTGACTATTTCCCCTTCACTCCAATTATATTCTTTTCACTGAATTCAGTTTTATTTCTGTTCATTTTTAAACTTAAATCAATACTTTTCCTATTTAACCATTTCAGGCAATGATTTTGATATTAGAAAATGTCATCAACAAATTGTAAATGATTTTACATTAGATCTTTTATATTTACTCTTATTCCTTTCTATTTATTTATTTATTGGAAGATGCTTTCAAAACCTGCTGTAAATAGCTTTGAGGAAATCGTTTCTACTTTCCTCATTCTTTTTTGTAATCTTTATTTTATTTGTGTTTTTGTCTCGTCAAAATATGGCACTATTCTTATTATGCATATTCACAATAACTTTTTAATAATTTTTATTTATACTCTGCTCTTATAGTTAAACTGCCAAGTGTTCTATAGTCAAATAGCTTTTCATAGTCACCCAAAGCTAAACAAAGTGGTTTATTCTATTCTGCTATTTAAAAAAAAAATGTTATCATTTCATCTCTGGTTTGTAGACAGTCTTTTGTTGAGTAGCCATGGGTAGTTTTCTTAGGTATCTTTTTAGAATAATGTGTACATACTCAATTGTAATAAGGCAATAATTTCCAAGATCTTATTCCATCCTTTTGTATGAAGTATGATTCAAAAGGTCTGTTACTCTGCCATCTTTGCTTAGTACTGTTTGTTTTTTTTACATTTTGAAAGACAAACTTTATTTTATCTGTTACTTCAGGAACATGTATCTACAAATGTGAATGTTGATGGTATTTTACTATTTGAAGCATACCACTTTTTATAGTACTTATTGTTTATTCTTAACATCTTCTCTTTGCATTTGGTAACTTTCCTAAATTCAGAAGAAGCACTTGCTGTTTATCATTGTGAGTTGCACATCGAGAATGTTTCAAGTTCTTCTCTGAAATTCTTCACATTCCTCTTCATTTATTCTTATTTATTTTTGTTGTTTAGTTTGGCATTTTCAGTTTTCTCTCTTAATAAAAAATTTAAAAATATGTTCATATTTTTCTTCTTTTCCATCATTTCTCATGTTGACTTTTAGTTATCTCCCTTTGTTATATTTATTTCCTTTTGCTTGTTCTCTTATCTCTGCTACGTTTTTAATTACAGTTGCCAATTTGCCATTTTTGTTATTATACCAAGCCTGGAATTTGATGTAGGGAAAATGAAATAAAAATCAATAAATAAAATAAAAAAGAATAAAAACAAAATAAATTCATTTTCTCATGATGCAAGTAATAAAGACATCAGAAAGGATTTCTGGTGACACGTGTGATTTATTACCTCACTTCCAGAAAGAACAGAATGTTCTTTCTGCTCTTGTCTTCAAGATGTGAACCACGCAGTAATAGCATTCCCACTGAGGAATGTTAGTTATCCCCAGTCCACTGATGACTGAACTTTTTCCATTTACCAACAACATCATTGAACGTATTAAATCAGCCCTACTCATGAAGTAGATGTTCGGTCTTCCCAGCTCGACATGAAGCTTGAGCTCAACCATGTTTACCCATTTATATCTTTACTTCCCATAAATCATTTCAGAACCAAAAGAAAAAAACATATGCTCAAGAGACCTTTTAAGTTTATTTTAATACAGTCAACATAAAGGAAATGTCTGTAGCTGAATCAAATTTTTGTATGTTTCTTTTATCTTTTTTGTATACATATTGAACATATGCACCTTCACCTGAAAAATATACACAAAACCAACCTCTATAATGTTCACTTTCATTGACAATAATTCTGTTTTAAAATCAGATTCCTCCTAATCTTATTCTATGAACATTTTCTAACTCAACTTTATTTATGAGACTTTCATTTTTAATCATACTAAATTTTAATGTTACCAACTTTTTTATTTAATGGTACCATTTATTGGCTTTCTTATTTGAACTTTAAATCCATTTACAGCTTGTTTGCTTATGAAAAGCTGAATTCAAAATTATCTCTCAGAAGTTAACACTTTGAAACTTTCATGCGTTTTCCCTGTTTTAAATTTTTCTGAATTAGATTTCTTGCCTTTTTGCCCATCAAAATGGTGTCGATTGTTTTACTTTTGTTTAGAAGTTAACTGTAATAAAACCCTTCATCAAAGCTTTTTTTTTTTTTTTTTTTTTTTTTAAGTTGGTTTATTGACTTGGGTTTTTTTGCAGATTGTATATTTTTGCATAAACTGGTCACCGTCCAGCTTACCATTGCTCTCATTAATATTGGGGGTGGGTAGGGGGTGGATGTGTCACAAAGTGGAAAAAAAGTTTTCTTGTGGCGCATTTCATCCGTTTGGATTACGTCAGACTAAATTTGTTATGTTGCTGCAACTACACATGCACACACGAACAACAGATGCTGAAAATTTAAAAATTTTTTTTTTTTTTTTTTTTCTTAATGTAGTATATTTTATTTTGATTCTTTTCCCTTTTCATCACTTACTAAAATTTCTACATTGCTCACAGTATCACTATTGACTAAAAATCCTATCCCACTAAATTTTCCTTTTCTCCTTTCTCTGTTAATAAAGTAGATATTTGTTTACTTTCAGCAAGTAATCTCCCGTTTCCTGCTAGTTTTACTATGAAATAGCTTTAGGTAATTTGTTTTGCTATTACAGAAGGTGTTTTAAGAAAAGATAGCACAATCTTGAAGGAATTTAAGTAAGTAAATAAGCCAAACAAGAAGAAAAAAACTTTAATGCAAAAAAGAAAACAATGAATATTTAAATTCACTCTTAATTGTACAAGTTGAGATAAAAAGAATTTCTTAAGTAGTGCTTGTGAAGGAGTGGGCACTTAATTATTTTTCACATTTACACGTTCACACTTGACCATCTGGTGCTTCTGTCGACTTAAGTGATAGAAAGTCTCTTCAAATTTCCAGCCATTTTATTCACTGAATGATTTCAATTGTCTTTCAAATCTCCACTTCCTCCAACTATTTGGTTTAGTATTTTGAGGATACATTTCCCAGTACTGTAATTATTATTGGTATGACTGTTACCCCCATATTTATAGCATCTCCGCTTCTTAGGAAAGGTTTACTTTTGTCTGTCTCACTACACCCAGTTGACACGCAGTCCAGCCACATTGATAGCATTCTAAAATTTTTCAATACTCATAATACTCAAGTCTGGTGTCCTTGCCTTGGTTGTTTTCCAAACATAAATATTCTGGTTGCTGCTATGCTTTCCTTTCAAAATGTTGCTTTCATAATTATTACTAAGTTGATTCTGGTTTGACATAAGGTCATAATAATGGTGCACTAGTGAGTATTGAACTCCTGGCACTAGTCCTAAAAGCAGCGTTATTCTGTTTTAGTCTTCATAGCAGCAGCCCTATTCCATGCTTCCATTTTAGTCCTCATAGCAGCGGCCCTATTCCATGCTATTGTTTCAGTCCTCATAGCAGTAGCTATATTCTGTGTTACTTTCTTGAACTCATGGAAAATTGTAAAATTCACATAAAATGAAATGTAAATAAAATTTAACCAAACTTAAAACAAAATATTTGCTTACTCAAAATATTTATTTCTTTTTTGGACTTTGGTGCGATTTGTTTAAATTAACTTTATTCAAAAGATTATTTTTGATTGTTCCTCTAATTAAAGGGGAGGTTAAAAGTTCAATATTTTTCATCTGATGATGAAATTAAAATTGCTTTGCAAAATTGGATGAAAAGTAAAACAAACATTTTCCATAGACAGAAAATGTGGAAAAAACATTTGTACAGATTGTGACAAGGTTGAAAAATAAGCTTAGAATTTTGAAGTGAAATAAATTAATGTTGATAGCAATTTGATTATTCTCTCTGGTCTAAAAAAATTGTTTTAAAGAATTGGAGAACTGGGATATTAACCAATGCTCTTTCTAACAGAGAAATAAAAGTGATGGATTTTAAATTGACAAGTGTTGCTTGTTTGAAGTTACCTTGGTATAAAAGCATCAGCTTTTTGCAATCCATTTTCTATTAAGGAAAAATAAAACTTTTTGTTTTTAAATCTCAGGAAAAAAAGAAGTCTTAAAATACCCCAGCAAAAAACAAACAAACATCAGTGAATAAAAATAGTCATGAAAAGAAAATTTAAAGGTAAAATGTTTGAATATTTTAGACAAGTTGTTGATTTTCACTGATTCTTTCAGACCAAACATCCACCCCTAACATTTTCCAGTACTCCTTGGGTGTTTCTCATATTTAGTGATCCTCTGAAGAAGTTTAGAGGGCAATGAAACTGAAATATTTGGATTAAAAGCAACAAAGATGCTAATTTTAAAAGATCCCTTTATAATATAATGTTTGAATTTAATTGATACAGAATCATGGACCCTAGAACAATTATAAAAAGTATGTCAGTAAAGTTATGAATTCCAACTATTTTTTTGACTCACCTTGGAATTTTATTTGATAAGAATAGAAAAAGGAAAGTCCAATGTATTTTATAAACATTTATTTACTTGTTTGTTTGTTTTTTTTTTTCACCTCTTGTTTTGATTGGCACATAGTGAAATACTATTTGTTAATGAATACAAGTTGACTGTTGTACCTGTTTTAGCTGTTGTCATTATAGAAGGTTTTGTTTTTATTTCATTCCAAACCTTTATTGTTTTTATTGACTGATATGATTCAAGTTTAGTTTTGATTTGTTTTTTTTTTTTGTTTTGTTTTGTTTTTTTGTTTTTTTTTCACTTTATTAATAAAAATCTTTTCAAGTTTTGTCAGTTTAATCATTTTGATCTTCATTTATTTATTTGTGATAAATTTCTGTTGAAAGTTTTTTCATATGATTCCATCCTAAATTGGTATTCAAACAACCTTTGATGGAAAGATTATTTGAGAAGGATTATTGAAGTGTTAAAAGGGAAAAATTCCCAAAGAACCCCTTATTAACTACAGCTTTACAGTAAATGTGTAAAGAAGGGGGGTGTTCATGCATTTGCACTTGAAGTTGAATCAAGTTTTGACACTTCATCCTTGTTTTTGTTTGATTATTGGATTTGTGAACAATGCCATACTATTTGAAAGTTATGTCCATATAAATAAATATTTAATAAAAACAGTTAAATTTAGCTACAGCTTTCCTAGTAATTTAGAAACCACAATAAAAAGACAAAACACTAGAAATTTCAAAACTAACATGCAGCAAAACATTGTTAACAGTGAAATATGCAACTGTAGAAATAAAAGTAGATGTCCATTAGATAGTGTTTGCAAAACTAAAGCAGTAATTTACAAAGCAAAAGTAATAGATACAAATGGTCGGAAAAAATATACATAGGGTGAACTGAAGGTAACTTTAAGAAAAGGTAGTATAATCACAAGTCATCTTTTAAGCTAGAAAGTCTTAAGAATTCTACTAGACTAGCCAACCATGTGTTGAAATTAAAGGAAAAAAAATAAAAAAAAAAGATCAAATTGTAAACTGGAAAATTAAAACAAAAAAAAATGCCAAACCTTAGAGTAATCATAGTAATATCTACAACTTTTCTCAACAAGAAAAGTTGCCTGTAATAACATTTCCAGACCCCAAACCCTTTTGAATGAGAGACTGGAAATTATGATCCATTGCATGCATACTAAAAAGTTCCTTTTGAGTTCATATGAACTGGGATGAAAAGTATGTATATTCATTAACCAACCACCACCCACGAATACATTTCCAATCCACATACTTTTCTCTTCCTCCTCCTTTGCCCTTTCTACCACACCTCACATTGTGTGCTTATTTATTTTTAAATAATGTTATTTTATTTATTTATTTTTTTAAATAAAGCATTAGGAAATCAATTGACCAAAATTGCATGAAGATACTGAAAGGTTGAAACAAAGGTAGTGGAACTGGCTGATCTCCTAATTTTTCATATATATATATATATATATATATATATATACACACACACACACACACACACACACGTCTTAGTGTGCTATATTTATGGGATAAAATGCTCAATATCAGAGATAGAGCATGTGTAAATATAAAAGTGAACATTGAAGTTAACACTTAGAGGCAACACTGTTTCATGCTAGACGCAATCGTCAGGCCATGAATATTGTTATTTTTCTCGGCTATTTATATATACGGGTCAGTGGTGCATTGTGGGTAGTCTATTTTGGCATTTATTTTACTGGAAGTCGTTTATTTGTTTATTTATTTATTTGGGCTAAATTATTTTGTTTGTCATTATTTATTTTTTATGTTTACTTTTTGCTATGTCCTGGAAAGGGATATATTTGATAGAAGTAGGTTTTGGCAACGGTAACCAAGTAGTACACATTAGCAGTAATCAACCGGTAATCGCAGGTAACATGCTTAGGCCATTGGTGTAGACCAATAGGATAGCCAATGGCATAGTCCAATGGGCGTCTTCATAGATTTAAATTCTGTCACACCTACACGTCCGTCTGTATTTATGACGGACACCAGCCAATCATATTCCAGTGAGGGGAAACACAGGTGTATGCATATTCCATTATATCATTTTTTTTTATTTTTATTTCTTATATATTTATTTTTTTATTTTTATTTTAATCAGTGTTTTTATTAATGTAATAAAAATTTGTTTGTATCACTTATTTAATAGTTTTGTTTTTGGTTTATGAAGGTAATTAAAGCTATTTATTCAATTTTGGGGTTGATTGTTGTAGTTTGTTCTAACTATTATTTTGGTGAGAACAGTTTTTAATTTATTTATAACTTCATGTATTTATTTGGATTGATTATATGTATATATTATATATATATATATATATATATTATATATATATATATATATATATGATTGCAGCAACTTTAAAAATGATTGGCGTCTTGATAATAGTGCATCATTGAATCAAAAACAAGCACTAAGATGGCTCTTTAGCCCAGAGGAGCATTTACATGGCTTGATGCATATGTAACATACATCAAAGGATTTATTGTATCAAATTAAGTAATGTCGACATCATGAACCTTCTCACACCTTGACTGATTTTGTCAGATATTCACCTGGTCTTGTAGGAGAGCTATCATGCTTATGTGTAGGAGCATTTTCATAAGCTTTAAAGTGGTTGAAATAACTGTTATATATATATATATATATAAATAAAATGCTGTAAAGTTCTCAGTTTGGCTACACTCTGAAAATCTGACCAAACATCTGAATTTTGGTGGATGGGATTCCTTTCATACTTGAGTAAAGAAATGTTAAGCACCTTCTTATCTATATAATAAATATATATATATATATATATATATATATATATATTATAAATTGATTTAAAATATGGTTTTTCTGCTACACAGTTCTAACCATGTTTCAAAAATGGAAGGTCCGAATTTAATTTTGTAATTAAGTTAAAGACATTAGTTCCATTTCATCCTCAAGTGAATTTTGAAGTAACTTTTAAAATTACAGGGTTTTAAAGACACAGCTAAAATCATAATTCCCCTTTTGCAAGGTTACAGATAAATCCACTTTCACTAGACAGGGGTGTTTGCGTGTTCTTTATGTCTGTATTTTGATGTATCCGTTATTACCTACATTTTGGTCGGGGGTAGGGATGTATTCTTCAATGAAATCTGACATCCGTTAAATGCATGTTGACTGGATTTTTAAAAACCATATTTTAAATCAATTAATTTATAATATTAATGCTCTGTAAATTTACATTGAGCACTATTTTGTAAAAATAAAAATATCTATAAGAACACCGGATTATATATCTTACTGTTCTTTCTTTTTATTTATATATATACATATATATACATACATACATATACATATATATATATATATATATATATATATATATATATATAACCAAATGGGTAAATATAGGTAGATGAAATCAGAGTTGTGCAATCAATGTAAGGTATTATGTATATTTCTTATATTATTTCAATTTACTCTGAGCAAGGCAATAATGCCATTAAGATGCAAGGAACTACTTGAAGTGAAAGTTTACTTTCCCACGTTCACCATTTTGTGCTAAATATTTTTCAGTCCGTCTATATTTCTGAGATGAGGTATTATGTACAGTATTTACATTAGTCGGACTATTGTCCTCATCTTTGTCGCCATATTTGTCACAACATCGTTGTGACAATTATGGTGACAAAGATGAGGACAATACTCCGACTAATGTAAATACTGTATTTTTCAGTCCATCAAAAAAAAAAAAATCTTGATTTACTTTTCAGTTGTGCACAGCAATTTCAAATGACCTTTTAAAGTTCACTTTGACTTTGAGGTGAAACCAAAAATTTGATGGTTCCAAGTTGAGACTGTTGAAGATCCATTGTGGATTTGAGATTCCTTAACATTTGTGTTGTTTATGTTGATTAATGTGGCTTTCGATTCTTTTGATGCAAAAAGAATTTCTGCCTTTCATGTCCGTGAAATTCTGTACGATGGATTGTTTGAATGCCCATCAATACATCCTCCCCCACCCTGCTTGATATTCGTGACTGCCACACACACTGTCACTTGACACTAAGTACATTTCTCTAAAAACTTCCAGACATGTTCAGACATGCTTCCATTTTTAGTGGTGTGACAATTTTGAAGAACTTATCAATCAATAATTGTATGAATTAGATGCAGTCTTAAAAATAAAAATTGAAAAGATTTAACAGACAAACTCTTAGCAACTCATCATGGCACATTGCTATCATTGTACATAATATCACATTCAATTGATATACTGTATATACCCACATATCATGCAACCTTTTTTCACTAATTTTAAGGTGGTCAGTTCATACACGAGATATAAAATTAGCATATGTACTGCTGGCCCTGATTATGTCATTGACCAAACTATCTATCCATTTACTGTAGTCAAATTAGCTTCAAAATTAGGTCTTCTAAGGTTGCATGATACACAAGTATATATGCTAAGTTAGCTCTTTCAAGAGTAATTTGGGAGTAATTCTTGACAAGCAGTACCATTGTTCCTCTCAATAAATGCCAGAACAGTCTGCAGAGTTTCAGATTATTTACTCTTGACTCTACAGAGTCTATTACCAGACAATGTTTGGCTTGCTGTTTTTCATTGATGCCAAAATTATCTGACCACCCTCTATTTTGACAGGTTAGCTTTGTGTGGAGATAGGATTTAAGTTTTGTCTGTTTCATTTACCCAATGCACAATAAAAATACATAATTCTCCCTTTTCTTCTCCATGGAAATGAGAGAAAAAGTTTATTCAAGGGTGACAAAAGGTCAATCTTGTTAACTGTAAAATAGTTTGAGTTCTAAGATGAAAACTTAGTATTCTTTTTTTTTTTTTTTGATAAACTTCAGTTGGTTCTTTTTCCAACTCTCTTCAGATATATATACAACTTGGTGAGCAGTTTTAGTTTTTTATTTTTAACAATACTGTTCACTTTGTTTTTGCTTTCTTAGCCTCATCTCCTTGAAAATTTGAGGGGTCATTTTCCTTGAATCATTGGCATATAAGAAGGATTTAAAAATTAGTAATAGAACGTCTTTTTTAATCTTTATTTTAACAATCATGATATTAAAGAAAATAGTTGCTTCCTTTTGTCTAAATTTTTGCAAAAGCAACAAAACATTTTAAATTGTTTTTCTCAGTGAAATAGCCTTTTTTACTTGGTATTTTTCGTAATAGAAATCATGACCCATGTCTATATTACTTTGTCTAGTGATGTTGTCTCTTGACACTGACATTGCAAAACTCATTAATTGCTGTGTGACATGACAGCTGTGATCAGAACACTGACATAGAAGAGGATGGTAAATGATTTTTATCTCAGTCTTAAATAATTTTTCCTTTTTTATGACCAGCAGCCTGTGAAGGAGGGTTTTCATAGTGGCCACCCACTTAACCAAAAGGAAAGAAGATAATAATTAAATACTTTTGGAGTCAAATTTTACTTGTTTGGAAGTTACCAATTTCAATTTACAAGCTTCTATAACGTACAATACATTAAAGTAGTTCTAGACTGCTTATTATTATTGTCTGTTGAGGTAGTTCCAGGACACCTGTTACCAGAAGCATGTCCTGAAGCTGTGTGTCATTATGTAGAGATGGGAAGAAGACTGGTAGGAGAGGAATTTCTCACTGATTGAAAGGAAGAGCTAATCTATTAGACAGGCATGTTGTTTGTCCCAAGTGTCACCTAAGAGATTGTCCAAGAGAATCCCTGTATACATATATCCAGGTTGGCAGAGACAACAGGTGGGGTATGAACCACAACCAGCCAACCGATCAGGATGTTATACTAAACAACCAACCAAGAAGTAAACAATGCAAAATAGGCTGGCAGGAGAGACACCATCACAAGTATAGTGTATGCTGTTTCAAGCCAAAGGAAGTGAAATATTGAGTTTATGATGCATTAAAATATCTTAACCTTATAAATTGTAGGGAGGATAAGATTCAATTTGAGCTCAGGGCTTGTATGAGGCAGACTTAATTTCTGATTTAATGATCTTTATTGTGGCCAAATAAAATTGTATTCTTAGAGTAAACTGATACTTGCCAAAACCCAATACTGTTTACTTTGGCAGAAAATATTACAAGTTATCAAATATCAATTTTCCTGCCTAACAAAAAGAACCTAGAAGGTTTTTAAAAAGAATAATTTTCTTTTTTCCCCTTAGGTGTTTTTAATGCCAAAAGTGGCCACAAGCAACAATGGGTATCAGTAGCTCAGTGATTGAAGCATTATTGCTTCAAAGAATAATGAAGCCAAAAAAAAAAAAAAGAAGCTGTTGTTATAGATCCCTTGGGTGATTCATCTGTACAAATGGAGAGAGTTGGAGGACATTCTGGAAGCTAAACAGAACTTAATTCTTGAACTGCTTGTCCATGCTTCTCAGAAATTTCTATTCCCCAAGTTTTGCAGCTTTTCTTGCCTAATATCAATGAATAAGTTCATAATTCCAACAGACTTTTCCTTGTGTTGCTTAGCTTTTTATAAGGCCCAGGTCTGTTTTTTTAACGTTTTCTTTATGGCACCCAATAGGAAAGGTACTTATATTGTCTACCCAGAAGCCCCTTTTTTAAATTGAAGGGATGAGACATTATTTGTCATCAGAATATACAGATTCTTTTTCATGTGTTAGTATTGCAAATAATAATAATAAATAATAAATTTTACATTCTAAGATTTATTTAAGCAACCAAACATGTTATTTGTATTTTGGATCTTTTGCCACATCAATTCAGCCAAGTCTATTTTAAAGTCAAGTTCACAGGTTATAAGGAGATAGACAGCAACAAAAATGATGAATTGAGCAACTGTTTTAACTCATTCAAACAACCATGCAAATGATTCTAATTTATTCATTGAAATGCTCTCCAGTTTCCTCCCTGCTGAAGAAAGAAATTGGAAATATGTTTGAGTTGTATTGATTATATATTTTCTTTTGTCTTTTAATCATGCATCTGGTATCTCCATTTTTATATATATATATATATATATATATATATATATATATATATATATATATATATATAATATCAGTTGGTTTATTCATTTAATTCACTGAGTTTTTCTTAATTTATAGTATAAGTCTAATTATTTTTTTTTTTTTACTTAATTTTGCACAACTTTTGTTTGAAGTAACTTTCTTTGCTTAATTTATTGATCCTATAGAAAGTTTGTTTGAATCTAAGCATTTTGAAAAAGCTCTCAAATTGGTTTGCATTGAGAAAATCCTGTAAAGAATTGTTTGAAATTTTGCCTCTTATATCTTTTTGTCCTTGAATAAATTTTGTTCCATCAAAAGGTGTTTTATTTTTAGACTTGTGAAACAATTAAAACTAGCATTTGCTTTGTCAATATTTTTTAATTATTTCAGTTTTTTTGTTGATATGAATTAATTTTTCCTTTTTATTGAAGACTCTTGACTTGACCAGTTAATTCAGTATTGATCACTCAATATTTTGAATAATTTCAAAGCTGAAATCAATAACCCAAGTGAACAATATTGATTTAATGTTACATGTAAACTTTTGCCAGAATAAAACAAATGAAATGTACATAACAGAAAATAGATACCGAGAAAGCAAATTTTTGTTCTTTGATGAGGTTTGCTTCTGTTTTGTCTTCACTACACAATTACCAATTCCTTAGATGACACATAATATATAGAAACATCTAAATGTCTTTTATTAAATTTTTTTTTTCATACCAGACTTATTAATGGGTGTGGGAGGGTAGATTTTGCTTTTTAAGTCCAGTGTTTATTTTTCTTCTCCTTCCCAAATCTCTTTGCAAAAACATTTTCTCTGTTTTTTTTTTTGTTTTTTTTTTTTAACTCACCTTTTAAATCTCGAATATTAACCAGTTCCCCTTCTCTCTCTCTCTCTATTACTCTAATAGCTACTCACTTTTTTTCATTCTGTCTCACTAAACTATGATCTCACTAACAGACTCTTCCTCTCTGTACTCAGAATCCATTCCATTTTGTTTCTTTGTTTTTGTCTAATAAATCCTCATCACAGCAAAAATGTCTACTTCTCTTCATTTCTGCATTTTTCTGAATTTCTTTCAATTCTGTCAGTCAGTTATAACTTGCACACATCACATGCAATACTTTCTGCAAATCTGGTCTCCATTCCCCACCTATCCCCTGTGCCCAAGTCAAGTAAGACTTTCCAAAAGCAAACCTCACCACCATTCTCCCTCCCCCATATCATGTAAGATTTTCCAAAAGTAGAACCAGCCACCATTACTTCTCTTCCATCATGCAAATCTTGCTATAATAGATTCTGTGCTCTTGTATTGAGTTTGTTTCAATGACTGACCACTGATTCCAAGTCCTTTAATGTTGCAGCTCATTTCAATACATGTGGTCCTTTTGAGTATGTTTATTTGCTTTAATAAAGGCTACCTTCCAGATATTGACTTCTCTCACCACTCTGTCCTTTCTCCCATCTGTTCTCTCTCTCTTATTGTTTAAGATATTACTCTTTAAACGCACAGTTTTCTAAAGTTCCTTCATCTGACAAGTGTCTTGTCCTATTGTCCTCCCAAATTCATATTCAATGCTTGTACTGTGAAGCTGTCACCAGGCATAAACCAGATGTGAAAGACTACACTTTGTAACTGTGGACAATATGAATAAATGAATATATTGCCTGTGCTCATTGATCAACAACAGACGTCCAGTGATCTGCAATCCTATCCTATTCTAATTCTGTTTCACCTTTCATTAGTTTCTTTACACACACAAGTTATGCCCACAGGTCAACATCTTCATAAATAATAGATTTGTGAGGAAAGATAGAAAAGGCTTATCAGAGTTAATGTTTGGCTTCAATGAGGAAAAAGAAAGAATTTAGTGAAATGGGATAAATTTTTCAATTTAAGATCTTTTTATTTGTACCCTCTTACTTCTGTAAATAACAACCAGAATTGATATTTATGATTGTTATTGTAATTCTTATAGTCCTGAAAATCACAAGGAACCTATTAATCAAAAAATTCAATTGGAAAAACCGTAAACATTTCCCACATTGGGTTTCTTTTAAAATCAATTCATGATACAAAATGAAGTAACAAATTTATTATTATTGTATTTTAATTTGTATTTAAAGTCTGTAAAAGGATTTTTATTGTTCCACTGGGCTTTCATAGTTAATACATTGTGTGAAAATTTGGAGTAATAGCTTAAAACGTGTCATCATTTTCATAATAAAAAGCATATTTTTTTTATTATACATACTTTTTTTTTTTACTTGTATTTATTTCAATGTACATAATGGCATCAAATCAGTGTTACATTTATTTATTTAGCTACTATCTAGTCATGTGACCCATATAGGCTCATCACCTATCAAATAGTTACCAAATATCTGGGATTTTTGTTTATAAAAAAAAGTTATAATGTCGTGAATTGTATAAATATGTTTTTTTATTAAATTTATTTAATGTTGTTATACTGTATTATGTTTATTATTTTTTTTTACACACACACAATATTTGGAATATAATATGCAAGTTTTTCTTTAGCTTATCAAACTTCCCCATTTCTCGGTCCTTTTTTTTTTTTTTTTGTCATTGTCTTAAAAGGTTACACTTTAAGAATCTGGAAATGGTGATGGGCAGTGAATGTAAATACCCTACCCTTTCCCAGTCATTGTTCTTGGCTGTCAGAAACACCATCTTAGAAATGTTAAAATCCTTAAGAATCTCTTCAAATGATAACCTGGTTATTTGCCAAAAGACACTTTACAATGGAAACAGAAAAATCTTGTAAAAGGGTGGATTTCATTGGTGGTGTTGGGTTGCAACAAGGTATGCCAGATGATAACTGGGTTGCCACTTATGTAAATATGTGAGATTTGATATAGAAAAGCTATTTGTTTCAGCTGACCTTTGGCCTTAGTATCCAAAGCATCTACCTTTACCACCTAAGAGCTTTTTATTTCAATTGGCTTCTATGAAAACTAAAATTTTCATAGACAAAACATTAGTTTTGATTAAAGTATTTACTTGTAGACAAATTTTTGATCTATTTGATATTATTTTTTTATTTTTTTTTTATTGTCCTCTACATGTTTCTGCTCAAAACTCAGAAAATGAACACTTCGCTTTTGTGGCTATACATATTTTTAAACTTATATTACCTGACTTGCTGTCAATATATGTTTTCAAGACACACTTGGATGTCGGTCATAGCATTTGTATTTTAATCTAACCAGCACATGATGCTATTTCCAAACCAGTATAGACACATAGTAATATGCAATGTTACCTGTTTTATGACATACTTTTATTGTGTGGTTTGAGGAGTGAGGTGTCATTTAGCTTTATCTCTATGGAGAGAGTACTTGATCCAAACCAAAAAGGTGTTGCCCATGAGAGATTACCATCAGTGTCTTTATAGTCATTCATTTCCAGTAAATGTCAATTTGTTTGTTTTGTTTTTTTTCTCCAAATTCTGCCAGCACAGCCAGGCAACAATGAAACAGTGAAAGATTTTAGTTAAATGGAGAAGGGATTCCAAATCTGGTTGCGAGTACTGAAGCTTTAATCAGCGATTATCATTTTGAGAGCAATGTTTTCAATTTTTCTTCTATAAAAAAATTAACTGCAATAACTAATTTTTTGAAAGGTTGGAAAAGAATGTCACCTGTCTTATCCCAAATATTAAAAAAAGGTGCATACAGTAACAAACACGACTTAAAGCTACTTTGTGAAGTTTGAAAGGTACAAACCTTTATTAAACAGACATAAAACAATGTACAAAAGTACAACTTTTATAAAAAAAAAAGCTTGTACAGAAATTTCCTTTCATGTAGCTCATTAAGAACAAGGCAAAATAATAAAATTATTGAAACAATTGACTCCCTCCCCACTCAAAAAAAAAATTCACAATACAATTTTTTTTAAATTAAGAAAGAAAGAACAAAACTTTGTGAAGGGGAAATGAAAACTGTTGGAAAAATAAATTATTTTTAGATAAAAGGAGTACACACCCTCTTTTAATAGATAAGCAAAAAACCTATGTGCTTTTTCATCTAGAATCCCAGGGAGTTTTAATGGTCTTTTGCAATTTCTTTGTTTTTAAAGTTTCCCTTTCATGGTTGGCCTAAGGGTGCCCTTTGTTGTTGTTTTGTTGGGTGTGTGTGTGTTTTTTTTTTTTTTTTCTTTTTTTGTGTACTTTTTGAGAAGGCTGAGACCTTTCTATCCTTTGCTCTTCTGGTGATTTTCTTGGAAGCCTTTGGCCCATCCACAGGTAGATTTGTATCTGACATTCAAGTCACTACCTCTCCTCTACCAGTCAACCAAAGTCACTTGAGATGTCCAATCCCTTCTGTGTGACATATCACTTTCTTATGCTGCAGCCAACAGACTTCTTCCCTTCAACTGTCTAACCACCTTCAGGAGCCAGCAGACTTTTTTTCTGACTTCCGACCACCTTCTCTCATTATCCCCTGACCCATGTTCTTAAGCTTTAGCACTTTCTATTATTAATATTTCTTCCATTTTTTTTCCAAAGCCATTCAATTGCAAAAGCTTATTGTTACTTTCAAAGGTGTTTTCTGTTGCCATAGCAGGATATGACAACACATTTATGAAATTGAAACAAATTCAGAGATCAGTCACCTTCAGTGGCAGAATAAACTTTTTATACAGCTAATGAAGTCACAGACAGCATGATAAAGGTTTTAAATACTCTTCGGAGTGGCTCAACAGACCTCTAATTTAAATTTACAATGGCAAAAGTCATCCTTTTCATTGGACAATACATATGAGAGTAATATGACAGTTATTTCTGGCAGTCTCTTTTAGAGACAATTCTAAATAAAAAAAAAAAAAAAAAATAGAATTTTTACACACACAAAATGAAAATTTTTACTCTACCATTTAGTTTTCCTTTAATACATTTTCTCCCAAAAGTAAGCATATTTAACATTTATTCACTCACATTTTTTTTAATTATTTTATACTACTAATAAAAACATTTTTATATGTTGTTATGGTTCCATCTCATTCCCATCCAAAAATTAATATAAAGTTTAAACATAAACACAAACTAATGTGTTTACATGTCTGTGTTTTTTGTTTTTTTTTCTTTTGAAATCTGAATGATCAATTTGACTGTAAATGAAATGTTCAGGAAGAAATTGGAAGATTTTTTTACATTTTTGTTTCCATAAGTATCAAGAAGTATTTTTTTTAATGATTAGTAGGAGTATCACTAGTATTAAATTTTAGTAGTATTAATATTGTTTTTTGATTTCTCTCTCTCTCTCTCTCTCTCCCTCCTTTCTTCTTTCTTGTCTTTTTCCATCCTTCTTCACACCTCTACTCCTTCCTCTTCCTTACTCACTCCAACTCTTGCCTTTATTCTTTATTATTATTCTTAATTCTACTTTTACTTTGTACTTTTTTGTATGATCAAATAATTTCTCAATTTTGTTTTTTTTTTTTCTCCATCAACCCACAGCTTTTCATTTTCCCAGAATCTCAAATAGCCTGTTTAATTCTTTTTTCCTTTTTTTAAACAAATTTCCCACAATGACAGTGTCTCTCCAAATTAGATAAATGTTTCTATTAATAATAGTTAGAAAGAATGAAAGCTAAATTTTATAATAAACATAAGCATCTCATAGAATTGTGCAATAGTTTGTTGTTTTTTGTTTTTTTTTTGTTTTTGTTTTAGTGATGTTTGCAACTCAATCTCTCAGTGGTGTGATTTTAGTCTTTGTGCAAAAAGAACATTTTTTAAATGCTTCAAATAAAAGCTTTGTTTGAAAATAAATACCTGACACTTTTCTTCCGCAACTTTTTTTCAAGATTTAATTTTAATTATGAAATTGTTTAATTTTCAGGTACAACCCAAAACTGTTTTTGGATTCAAACCAATAAGAATAATTGCAAAACACTTCCCTCCCCATTTTATAGTCAGAGGCACACAAATGCATGGTGGGATTTTTTCCTAGCCAATAAAATAGGCTGGTTCTTGGTTTCATCTGACTCAGTCCCAGTCTGTCTTGTCAAAATGCTACTCTACATTCATTTGTCCAAACTTGCTTTTGTGTGTCAACTCCAATTCTTAGTTTGAACTTATTGCTGTTAATATGCCTTTGCATTTATTGTTTGCTTGCTTTAATTTTGCCCTGTTCTTTTTTCTTGTTATTGCTTATTGCAGACTTTGTTAATTCTGTTTGTTGAACAATTCTGTTACTTATTTTGCATTTGGCCATAGCATCTCACTCTACATTTCTCTTTTAGCCTGCAATTCTGTAAAAGTCAATAAAAGAAAATCTTAAAAAACTTAACATAAAAAGGATGTTTACTGGTGAAATAAGGGAGGCTCAGACTGTTTCTTGACTGTCATATAGTGGTCACCATTTTCATAAATTTGTTACTTCATTTCAAATTCTCATGGATAGGTGGCTGGTATCATGGATTGTAGCTCAGGATGAGAAATCAGAGAGCTGAGTTTGAATTCCAGTTGGGTTTGTTAAATCGACTTACACACAAAAATACCCTTGGGAAAGGTTTCAATCTATCTTCTTCCTGCCAGTTGTGCATTAAATTGTAGGATTTATATCTAGAAAAATCAGAGTTTTTCTCAGAATTTTCTTTTGCAATATTCACTCACCAAAGAAAAAAAAAGAATTATTCTCACAATCCCAAATATTTGTTTTAAATAACCCACAAAGTGTTGATAAACTGTAAAAAAAACTAATCAGTCTAACCCATTTTAATTTCTTTGAATTTTCTACCTCCAGATTTTATTTGCTTTCAGATTTTGTTTTATTTTGATTTGTTTTGTTTTTTTTCTTTGGTTTTGCTTTCTTTTCTTTTTTTTTTTCTTTTTTTTCTGTGTTGGTTGCTGTTGAAAAATTTTGGTCAATGTTTAATTTTCTTTTTAAAGAGATATGTTCTACTAAAAAAAACATGATGAAATAATTGTTAAATAATTTAATTTAAATAGAATATGTTGTCCTAAATTCTAATGATTCTTCTTTTTCTTGTTTTGTAGGTGAGTACTGGCTTCTGTATTCTTCTGATGGGTGAGATTGCTTCTTTTCTTTGGTCTTCTACTGGAACATCTAAAATTAAATAACCAACATTTACCTTGACTAGACCTCCTTTACCCAGCCTTCAGACTGGGATCAAGTTGTAGTATCTGTTTTCTTCCTTTTAAATTTATGAGGGATGTCCTCGTCCCAGGGATTCCAGCCCTACAGTAACATCTTTCTCAGTGCACAAAATAAGGTGAATGTTGATGCCAGTGAAGTAGTGATCCTGGGATCTAGGCTTTTTTTTTTATTTATGTCTACATGTTTAGACATTTTATATTAAACTGATCTTGTGTCATATCTTACCACCATAGGAAGGTCGGTAAATACTGACAGGGATCAATGTGTAGTATCTGTTTTACTCTGCCATATTTTTTTTTATTTTTGGACAATTCATGGTTTTGTAATAAGAGATTCCAAGCCTATAGCAGCACCTGCCTTATTACACTAACAAAGGGAAGATTGTTAATCTGAAGTTGCTGCCAATGTCTACTGCTTTTTATTAATATTGAATAAACTTCATAATAAAACAGGATCTTGATCAATAAACTAAGTGACAGTACTTTATCAGACAACTAGAAAAATTTTACCCTGAGGCAATATTTCAATAAACTTAAATAATGCTTAAAGGTTAAATCCACTTTAGCGAGAAGGGAGACAAACCTACTATTGCCACTGCCTAGAACACATCCATTAAGCTGAGGAGTACGAGTCTCATATCTTCAGAAATTTGTTAGCTAAGAATGGTGAGTTCAGTGCTAACTAGGGCCTCAAGAGTTAGCATTGATCACACCTCAAAATAGTCATCAAATTTTTCATGAAAAGGATAAAATGAATTAGTTTGTTTTAACAAATTTCTTACTTCAGCCTTGTAAAAATAATCTACTTACAGTAAGTTCCTGAAAATCTCCAAATTAATTAAGACATGCTATTTCCTGCTTCATCCTTTTTCATTCCCCCTCTCTTTCTCACTTCCTCACTTCGTTTCCTCTCCCCTCTTCACTTCCTTTGTCAACCCTCTTCTGCTCCCCTTATTTTTCTCTCTATACTCCCATCTATCCTTCTCGGTTTTTTTTCTCTGTCCTACTCAAACTTACTGTCTCTCTTTTTCTTTCTACACCCCACTTCCTACCTATCATCCTCACTTTTTCTTTCTACATCCCCTTCCTACCTATCATCCTCACTTTTTCTTTCTACATCCCCTTCCTACCTATCATCCTCACTTTTTCTTTCTACATCCCCTTCCTACCTATCATCCTCACTTTTTCTTTCTACATCCCCTTCCTACCTATCATCCTCACTTTTTCTTTCTACATCCCCTTCCTACCTATCATCCTCACTTTTTCTTTCTACATCCCCTTCCTACCTATCATCCTTACTTTTTCTTTCTACATCCCCTTCCTACCTATCATCCTTACTTTTTCTTTCTACATCCCCTTCCTACCTATCATCCTTACTTTTTCTTTCTACATCCCCTTCCTACCTATCATCCTTACTTTTTCCTTCTGACACCCCCACCTCTAGCCATTGCTTTCATTTTGTTTCTTTATTACTTTCTGTTATATACATAAATTTAAACGTTTTGAAGAGGATTTGATTAATAAATCACTATTTTGAATGAAATGGCTTTTATTTATGAAATGCATCCATTCAAAATAAACTTGACCAACTTTCAAGTGACTAAATGCAGAAATAAATTTTGCACCCATTAAAGTAAACGGTGCCAAGAAAGAAAGACACAGTAATACAAAAGGACATTTTTATTTTGCTTTGCAGCAAGCAAAGTTTTTTTTTTTTTTTTTTTTATTGTGAAATCTGTTCTTTTTACAACAATAAATCAAAATGGTTTCTCAGAATTTGAGAACAAATTTAAAACTTTGATTTGTGAAAGCAAGTAACATTCTGCTGAAATTATTTAGACAGTTGTGAAAGAATAGATATAAATGAGAAAAGTTTCTTTGCTATACGCTGCTAGTTTCATGTTGAATTTTCATATTAGATATTTATACCTACTAGACTTAGGGAAGGGGTTTTTATTTATTTTTTTTTTTTTTTGTTCTTTGCACACAAAAAGGGAACCGACTTTTTTTCTCTTATGTGAAAATATCTTTTAAAGGGGCAATTAATTTTTGTAGCCGACTATAATTCCTCTTTTTATAATTAATGGCTGAACAAAAAAAACATTTGTGCTTTTAACCAAAAGAAAAAAGAAAAAATTTTCAAAGAACAATTTTTCTTCCAAAATATATTTTCTATTTTTCATAGCAATTTTCTAAAGAAACATTTTTTTTTTCTTTCATGCAAGTAATTAGTATGTGTATATTTTCAAAATTACTGTAAGCAACCTTCTGCTATATATTCATGGGCATTGCTGAAAATGAATTTTGAATGATGGCAGAACAAAATTTGTTAATTAACAAGATTATAAAATTGACATTTTTACTTTTCTTTCTACTATAATGTCATATGGGACCATTTTCCAGGAATCATTCTCTCTCATATATATATATATATATATATTGTGTATATTTAAGCAGCAATTTTTCATTGATGCATGTTTCATTAGATAATATAAAGTTTTGTCTATTTATTTTAAGTAAGTTCCTTTCATATTGTCTGATAAGCTTAATAACATTATCATTGAAAGACGAAAGGAAATCACCATATTGATACATGTTTAAATCCAATCTAAGCTTACGGCTTGCATAAGCCATTATCAAAGATGACAATTACATTTCAATATATCAAACAATACATGGACAAAACAATAATGATAGTCTGTTTTTGTTGCATGAAAAATTTCAAAGCAACGACAAACTCATGTATACGTGATGTGGAAGCGAAAATCGCATCACAGCTCGTGACATCATGCATGACCATGCGAGAGTGAAAACAAGAAGTATTAGGTATGGGAAGCTGTTGGTATAAACCAATGGCCTCTGTTATCAATTATAGGCATTTAAGAATATTTGTGGGATTTCGTCGTTTATTTTGTTCAGGTTAGGTTTCAACTGTTTTATGTATATAGCTTCAAGAATTTTTTGTTTTTGTTTATTGTTTTCATGTTTAAGTATAGTTGTGTTTTCAGCAAGGATTTTCTGGAATTGTGTATGCGACCAGGCATGTTGTTTTAAATTCCTGAAAATGTTAGAGTTATCATTCAAATGTAGAGTCAAACGTTGTGAAAGCAAGTTTGTGGTGTGACCAACATAAATATTATTTAATCCATTGGAGATACAATCTCCCAAAGGGCACTTGAATTTGTAAACTATGTTGTTTTTTTGCAAATCGCTAGCTGGGAAGAATCATTGCGAAGAATTGAGTTGGATAGACTAGATTTAGTGTAGTATATGATTAACCTAATTTTTTGGCTAGGATCTGTTGTAGATATATTAGTATTTACTAATTTTTTTAGAAGCTTAAATAGGATTAAACAATTTAACAGTAGCATTTCTCTCTCTCTCACAAAGAAATAGGATCTACATTAAATGCACTGTGTGCATGTGGGGGTGTAGCAAATCTTCTTTAATACATGTTAGATAGGATTTTTTAAGAAGCTTAGATAGGATTAAAAACATGTATCAATGTGGTGATTTCCTTTCGTCTTTCAATGATAATGTTAAGCTTATCAGAACTTACTTAAAATAAATAGATACAACTTGTCTATATTATTTAATGAAACATGCATCAATATATATATATGTATATATAGTTTTAAGGTAAGCTACACTTAGAGGGAAAAGTGGGCAATGAGGTCAAGACCAAGTATTGACAGTCTGTTTCATGCTTCAGCGAAATCTTCAGTCCTGTTTTATGTGTGCGTTCAAGTATAAAACAGTTTATCATTTGGTGTGGAACTCAGTGTCCACACACACACATTTTAAACCATATATTGTTATGTATAACAGATAACTAATGTCTATTATGTTTGATCATGAGCTTTTCTAAGCTCTGTGTGTGTGTGTGTGTATATGTATGTGTGTGTGTGTATATATATATATATATACATATACATATATATATATATATATATATATATATATATATATATATATATATTATAATAAAAAATGAAAGAACAGTAAAATATATAATCCGGTGTTCTTATTAATATTTTTATTTCTACAAAACAGTGCTGAATGTAAATTTACAGAGCATAAATATTGTTGTAGTGATGGGATCATATTTTTAAATCAGTTAATTTATAATAATTATATATATATATATATATATATATATAAAAATATAAAAGTGAACATAGAAGTCAACACTTAGAGGCGACAGTCTATGTTCACTTTTATATTTACACACGCTCTATTTCTGATATTGAGCACTTTATCCCATAAATATAGCACATCTTAAGACTATATTTCTTCATATATATATATATATATATATATATATATATATATATATATATATATATATATATATATATATACACACACACACACACACACACAGTGTAACCCGGATATAAGAGAGTTGTCGGTACCGGAGAAGAAGTCTCTTATATCCGGGTTTGGTCTATTTTGTTTAGGTAAGTATGGCCCTAATTTGGGACCAGAGAAAATCTCTCTTATATCCGGGTTTCTCTTATATATATATATATATATATATATATAAGCACATGATGAGCAAAGTTCAAAATCCAGATGATTCTCTTTCATTCTCTCCCGGGTGGATTCTATTGACTTGGGTGGCAGACAGTCTAGGAAAACTCTGAATTCAAACCGGCGGAGCATATTTTTCAGATCCGTTTCTCTCCCTCTATCACATAAGGTAGCATAAACAGCTAATTTTATTTTCTTCATTAAATAGCATTTTAATTAATATTCAAAATTGATGTATTTTTATTTATTCTCATATTGAAGATACTAGAAAATAATATTTTTGGTATATGGGCAGTTTAACCAAAAAAAAAAACAAACTTTTTTTCAGTTTCATCTTCATCCCGTGAAACCGCATCAAAATTTTTTACAAAACCAAAATCATTCGGTTTACTGTTATCATTATGGAGTGACCATATCCAAAGAAACACTCTTGAAAAAAACTTTCAGATGTTAATAAAATTAAATTTTACCAACATTTATGCCACTGTAAGGGAAAAAGATTGAACAAAAATATGTTAAAAACATTTAATTTAGGAAATAAATGTGAAATCTATTTGTTTACAAAAGAAATGAAGAAAAAAACAAACAAACAGAAAAAATGGAAATACAGCATGTTGTCTGCAATCTATTTGTTTCAGTTTTAAAAAAAACTTTTTGTGGTAAAATTAAGTTAACAACAAAATAGCGAGTAAAAATAAAAAAAATAGTTGCCTATTTCGTTTTAGTGTTAAATTTTATGAAGTTTTCTTTTTGTAAGGGTAATAATTGTTTTCTAGTAAGCCAGTATACACCAATCATGAAATAAAGTGATTGTAAACAAAAAAAATGAATTAAGATTTTTTTTTAAATAAATAAATTTGTTTTTTTATCCAGGGAATGCACCTAAATTAGATATTAAGAATAAATAGTTCTAAATTTCACTTTTAAAATGTGTATATTTCCAGATATGCACATCTCTAGTGTAGTAAAATTGTCTTCTACAAATAATATTATGTTTCTATCTAGCAAATACACCTAAAATTAGATATTAAAAAATAAAGTAAGTTTTAATCTCAGTTTTAAAATGTGTATATTTTCAAAACTGCAACTCATTTTTTTTAAACTCAAAGTAAAAATTATTCTTTTTTAGCCACTAGTGTTCAGAGGGTGATTGTTACTGTTCTGCCTATAAAATTCTTCTAAACAAGGAAAATTAATTTTATTTTTACAAATACCTTTATGATTTTATCTGGTGAATAATACACTTAAGATTATATTAAGATGATTAAAATAGTTTTTAATTTCATTTTTAAAATGTGTATCTAAAAATGAACTGGTGATACAGATTTGGAAATCTAAAATGAAATTTTATTCTAAAAATGAAATTAAAAGCTTTTAATTACTTTTAATATATAATTTTAGATGTATTCGCTACATAAAAACATTTATTTAAAGGAAAAAAAGTAACTTGTTGATTTCAAGTATCTGTCAGTGTCAGACAGTAGTTTCAATAATTTGAAAGTTCTTTTACCACACATTGATTTATTACTATCAATTGGTCTTTTTTTTTTTTTTTTTTTTTGTTTACTTTATAATTTTGGAAGGAATTTTAATTCAATTTTAAGAGTAGTGATAAAGATTGGTCACTTTGATTTGGCGAAACGAAGTAACATGTAAGATTTAGTCTTGAAAAAACAATCGTATTTTGCATTTTCAGCTGGTCAAAGCAATACCATTTTAACTCACTGTAAAAAAAAAAAATAATTCAATGAATAAAAGCACATACAAATTACATATTTAGAAAGATTATTTTATTTTTGTTCCAGCCGTATAAATGTTTTTAAGATTGCATGAAAAATGCATGAGAAATTGCGAGTTGAATGGACTAAGTTGCAAATTAATTTATCAATCTCAAACGAAATCAGACATCAACTGGAAATGCTGTCATTTCACAAGAAAATGAATGGCTTAGAAAGCAAAAATATTAAATTAAAAACCGAAAAACCGAATCGAAAACCGTGGGTATCAAGGAAAAAAACAGAAACCAATACTGAAACATAAATTGCCAAACCAACCAACTCTAACACACGCACACACTCACAATAATTTTTGATAATGGTTAACATTTTAGCTGAAAGTTCTTAGGAACTAATAAACATTTGTACAATTTCTACATTCAATAAGTCAAGAAAAGAAAGCACTTGTGCAATAAAAAATAAAAAAAAACTAACAAATACATTTGTCAGTCTTGTCCAACAAAACATGTATTAAAGAAGAATTGCTACTTCCCCCCCTCCACGCACATATGCACACAGTGCATTTAATGTAGAAGCTATTTCTTTGTGAGAGAGAAATGCTATTGTTAAAGAATTTTAGTCCAAATAAGTTGTTTTGTTTTTTTTGTTTTTGTTTATATTTTGTCTTGTTGCTTCTCTGCAGAATGACAAAATTTCAATGAAGATAAACTCCCCAACTATTTTGGAGACAATTTTCTTCATGTCTTTGACCTTATCAACACGTTTTGGCTGATCCACAGTATGACTTTCCTCAGGTGTACTCTAAAAAACTGACTGTTTGAAACAAAAAAAAAATGCTTGCAAAAGCTGAATGTTTTTTTTTTAATCTCATCACTACAGCAGCAATTAGCAAATCAGTTATTACCCGACCCCTTGGTGCCATTTTTTTTCTCCCCACTCTCTTTTCAATCATGATTTCAGATTGTGTTTTTTCTTTATAAAATACTCAATCTCCTCTGTTCATAATTGGCTAAAAGTAAAAGAAAAACATTGAGATTTTACTGACTCATTCTAAAAATGATAATGACACACTTTTTGATTTTCATCCCCTTTTCTCAATTATTTTGCCACAGATGTGAAGATATGAAGAAAGAATATTTAATTTTTTTTCCACTTTTCTGAAAGCTGATCCTCTTTTAACCCAAACTGTTTTACCCTAAACAGCCTTCTATGATTTTTCACTGTCCAATTTGCATTAAGAGAAAAATTCAGTTAATATGTTTATCAGTTTCACAATATAGAGATTTTGCTATGTTTTTCGAGTGGGAAGAGTGTCACATTGATTTTCTTTTTTTCTTTTTCATTACTTGTCTCTTATCAAATATCATCTGAATACTCCTAGATTGGTGACCTTCTCCTCTACAATATGTTAGTTTCTTGTTGGTGAATTTTGATAAGGCCAAAACAATCCCATATATACTATGACTTATAAACATGTTATTAACAAACATTTTTTTTCTTGTGGCTAGAAAACCCGTATCAGATAAGAATCTCCTTCTCACCTGACTTAAGATTTCTATGGTGATAATTGTTTGAAAGTAACTGGGCCGATAATCTGAACTCTTGGGTGGCTAATACAAGCTGATGGTGGTGTATGTGGTTAGGGAGGTTCTTAATATTTGAGCTGGGGTGGAATTTTTCTCAAAGTATGTATTTAAAAAAAAAAAAAAAAAAAAAAAATTAAAGAGGGAGCTGGAAAATCATTTAAATTTTCAAAATGTCTCTCCACTTGGTTGTCACCTAAAAGTAGATTTTTAATTCTTATCAGTTTTTTTTAAGCATTTCACCCCAAGCAAGGTGGGAGTGCCACTAGCATGCAAGGGGTCACGGAGAGTGAGAGAGCAAGAGTAAAAAGGAGTGTTTGAGAAAAGGATAAAGGGAAGGACAGGGATCAAGGTCAAGGCATCAGAAGATGTCAATTGACATTGCATTTGAATATTTGAAGATTATAGCTATCAGGGAGGCAAGTAAAAGGAAGGGCGTTTCACTGTCTCTTGGAGTAGAAGAGACGGCCACATTCAACTATTTCAACAGTGAAAGGGTGGGACCGAAATGCCAACCTAGTAGCATGCTTAAATTCATGCAGTTTGGGAACCAGTGAAAGTATTAGGTTGGTGCAAAAATAATGACGTAATAATGTTGTTTGTTGACATTAAAAAATACGTCAAAAAACGACATTATTACGTCATTATTTTTGCACCAACCTAATAGCTCAACAACAAATATTTACTTGGAGGAAGATAAGTAAAACAGTTTGTCTTGAAATCCAATATTAAACTTTATTTACTAATTAGTCTTCTTACCCTGCATTTCATTTGCTACACACTCATTAGTGATATTGTCATAAAGCAGTTTGGTAGGTTTTGAAAATTCTAGGAGTTATTTTATACACATTATAGTTTCTATTTGTTTGATTTTAGAATATTACTTCTATTTTACACATTGCTTAGTTCTCTTTACTCCCAAGCTGTGATCTAAATAGTTTCTGGCTTTAAATAACCTGCAAAGGGTTGATAGCCCATAGAAAATGAATCAATCTTTTACCTTAAATATATCCTGTGAGTGTCAAATTTTCCTCCTTCGTAATGTGTCCTAGAAATTTCAGCTCTTTCTTCCTGATTCTGAGTATCTGTCCTTTTTTTTTTTTTTTTTTTTTTCCCATCTTCCTTAAGATTTCTTTGTTGCTTACACATTCTGTCCATGGTATTCTCATCATCCTTCTGTAGAACCAAATTTATTGTCTCCAGAGTCTTCTCTAGTGAGGAAATTGTTCAACATTCACTGCCATATAGGTAGACTGCTATCACATAGTAATCCATTAGTTTTTTCTTTGTTTCTTAATGTTTTACTGTTGCAATGTACATTCACATTTCAATGCCACACTTCCATCATATTTAGATGTTTGTACTTATTTGACTTTGGCATTTCCAATCTTTAGTTGACATCTTGAGATGTTACTCTTGCTGACACCGATGCATTAAAATATCCGTATATTCCTGATACAGAAATTAAAATCCATCTTACATTTGTGTACACTTACATTTACCAAGTTTTATTTAAGCGTACACACATTGGTTTAGAGTTTTTAAGTAATTTGTCTTATTTTTATATGGCCATTTCGTTCTGGTGTGTGTAAAAATTGTCATTTATATATGTTTTTGTGCTTTCAATCATTACTGGTCATTTTCAAGAACAGAATATGTTTTAGTTTTAAAATTTAAGAAAACTTTCTTTTGTCAACATAATGTTTGGTGTTTAAAAACTTAGTTAAAATCATATTTTTACATACAGATGATCTTTTAATAAGTTGCCATAGAATAATTAAAATATCATTAATATTATTTTATGGCATAAACTGTTTTAAAAATTGTTCAAGCCTTTTACTGATCTGATTGAATTTGTTTTAATCAGTATCACCCCATACAAGGCAGTAAAGCCACTAAGACACAAGGAATTACATGGCGTTGAAGAATTAGGGACAAAGACATTAATAATGAGTGGGAAGAGGAAAGAGTAATCAGGAGGGTGGTGGATAGTGATTGACATTGCATTTAAATTTTTGCTGATTAAAATTGACTAAAAAGCATGTAGCTGGGAAGGAGTTCCACAATTGAGAAGTGTGAGAAAAGAAACTGTTACCATAGAACGTACATCTAGCCATGTCAACACCAGTCTAGTACTGTACTTAAATTCAAAAAGACTAGGTACTATAGCAAAGATCTCATCCAAACAATTACCATGAAAGTATTTATAGAAAAGACACAGAGACAACCTTACAGTGGTGCCAAAGTGACTGAAGCCAAGTTGCCAGATCAGGACTAATAATATTCCTGATTCTTCTTTGGATTTTATCAAAAATCTCAAAGTAAATGGCAGGGGCACCAGACCATATATGGCAACAATATTCTAAGCATGGGCGAATGGTAGTGGTGTAAGATAGATTCAGGAGAGAAAAATTGTCATGCACGACTCGGTGAACCAACTTAGCAGCTAAGCTAGCAATGAATTCAATATAGTCTTTCCACTTTGTGTAAGTTGTTTGTATTTGTTTGATTATATTTCATATAATTTTATTATAAATATTAGGATGTTTGGAAATTAATTACTTATTTTATGGTTATGAATTATGGAAAAACTGCTACCAGTATTAATATTTATTGAGTTACAAGTAAAGTCAGAACCAATGCAAGGGCTTACAACCATATCATGTTAAAACACCAGTTCCTGTATCAAAGTTAAGTAATGTCAAATCTGGTGAGTACTTAGATCGGTGACTGCTTGAGTATACCATGTTCTAAAAGCTTGGATGTGTGGTGGGGTAATGGATAATGGCTCAGAATTGTTAATTGGAGAGCTGAGTTCCAATTCCAATTGGGTTCATTATATTCACTTATATGCAAATACCCTTTGGAAAAGTATGAATCTAGCTCCTCTTCCCCCTGCTATGGGTTAATTATTAAGACTTTTATCACTAAAATCATTATTATCTCAAAAAAAAAAAAAAGAAATGAAAATTCTTACAATCTAAAAATATTTTCTGGCTTTACATAATCTGCAAAGTGGTGATAAGTTATAGAAAATGAATCAATTAATCAAAAACCAATGCTCAAAATATATGAATCTTTAGAACAGGGTTCAAGTCTTCTTTCAGAACGACATCATATTCACTATTTTATTTTTAAATTTCATACTGTAACGTCAGATTTAGAAAAAAAGGCACATTATGTTGGTAAAAAGCATTATTCATGAGATTTTTTTTTCTGTAACTCCTCTTAAGTATTTTCTACTACCAATACTAGATCACCTTGCTAATAATGAAATAAAACCTAAAGTGTTTGTTATTCTCCTTGCATAGATTTCAGTTTTAGTTTGACTTTGCAATTTGATTACAAATGACCTTATGAAGGAGGAACAGAGGTCAGCTTGTATTACATTAACTTTTGGCAATTGTTGACCTTTTGAAAAACTTTTTTTTTTTTTAACTTAGTTACACAAAACTTTTGCTCATTTTCAAAATTAGGTGTTGCATTTTTGATGTCAGATGACAACATTTAACTGTAAACATTTCTTTGTTTACTTAATTTTTTTTTTAATTAAGTTTTTCATGTTTTACAACTGAGACAGATTTTAAGTAAAATTGTTTTCATCTTTGTCGTCAGACCTGATCTTATTTCTTTGTTTTTAAGGCAAAACCTAGCAACACACAACAAATTTATGTAGACTTTCAGTAAGAAACAATGTCTACCAACTTAACACAAGAAAGTGGCAAAGTAACGTAATCATCAGATTTAATAGTCAACTGGATTTATTTTCAGAATTCATATTTTTATAAATATTATCAAAATTATTTAAAATTGTGTTGAAAATTGTTGTCATTTCTTGTATATTTCTTTTTCTGGCATTGATTTGAATTTATTCAATTATAATTATTAAGGTGTTTGGAAAGTAATTACGTATTTGTGACACCATTCATGGCAACATTCTCCAATCGTTTGTTACTAACTATACCTGTGATGACATGCAAGGTTGAGTATATTTGTATATACACCCAACTTGCTATGTTCAAAGGTTTGTCTTCAAAAAAAAAAAAAAAAAAAAATTGAAAAACAATTGTTTTTGAAGACTGTCATGTTGAGAAGTAGCAGCAATACGATTTCTCACTTAAATGTGGAATCCTTCCTTCAGCTTCAAGAGGTGGGCTGTTATCTTCCTGACTAGCCTCTGGACTTGGCAACTCCTAAATCCTCACTATGCTGGTCACTCCTCTGGTCACCTACCTACTTCTCTCATGGCTGGACCCACTTTTTTTGACTGCTTGCCTCTCTCTGCTTATATAGATAATCCTGGTGTCCCACACCCGCCATCCACTTGTCTTCTGGAAGATTTGGGACCACCCCACATGGGTGGTCAAATCTTCAAAGGACTACTTTTATGACTATCTAAAATCATTTACAAAATTTTTATGTTTTCCAACTCAAAGGCAAACTGAAGATATGAATCCTGAAACGCTGATCCATAAGTTGACTCCAAAGATGGATTGGAGACAAAACTCCAAGGAAACTCCAATATTTGAGTAGAATTAAATTCCTTCCTTTTATCTCCTAAAGATGTGTGAGAAATCAGATTGTTAGATATTTTACTGTTATAAATTATGAATCATCCAACTAAAGCAGAGCCAAGGTTGAATAGTAGGAAATTTCATATAGAATTAGATTATCATCTCTTCTATCAATCAATGAGTCATTTATAGTGCATTTTAGTGTTTGATTAGGAAAAAATTGCAAAGTGAGATTTAAGGTTCTGCATGAGCTTTTACTTGAGAACTGAATACAATATTTGCACAATTTGCAGCAGTCTTTTAAAAAGATTGCAAAGTGAGATTTAAGGTTCTGCTTGAGCTTTTACTTGAGAACTGAATACAATATTTGCACCATTTGCAGCAAGTCTTTTAAAGAAGAATACAAAGCTTTGACATTGTTACAGGTGATGAAAACAAGAAAAGCAATGGTTACAAAAAAATGAGAAACCAATGCTGACATTAAAACTAGGACTTTGTTCACAGAAATCCTTGCTTTGTGTTTGATAGAATATGAAAGGTGTCATCCATTCTGTTCTTGTGGTGCATGGAAGGACCATCAAGGTAGATATTTTTTAATGGTAACCTGACTGGGTAAACAAATATCATGTTGGAAATGTCATCCTTTGGTAAAAAGGAAAAGTGTTCTTCTCCAGTGTCATATAAAAGGTAACACTCTGCAAAACACTAAAAAAAAAAAAATAAAATAAAATAATCAAGATGGAAGATTATTTCAAATTCTTCCAATTTGCGAAATTTAGCAGCAACAGATTTCTCATTCACTTTGATCAATGGCAGAAAATCCAGAAAAAATGTTGAAAACATTTTTCAGAGAAAAAAAAAACTGATTTATGAAAAATTAAATTGAAAATTTGCCTTTTCATGGGCTGCAGTTGTTGAAAATAATTGATTAACATATTTGATAATTAATATTTAAATAAGTTTAACTTGTACATGGCTTTAAATCCAAATCCCAAACTCCAAATTAATATCTATAAATGAATATAGCCAAGTACCACAAAATGTCATTAAAAACCCTAAGTTTATAATATTAAGTCCTTTGTGCACATTCTTAGATTGATGCAATGGAGCTGGTTATCAAAACAATGCATGTGAAGATTGAATGATATGCCTAACCTGCAAAAGGGTGATAACCCATAAAAAACAATACAATCAATGACTTTCCCACAGTAGCAATAGATTTATGTTCTTTCTGCACTGTACTTTGGTTGGAAATCTCATCCTGAATTCTGTAAATGATGTACTGGGGTTAAATCTGAAAATGACAATGTTTTTTCTTTGTTTTTGTTTTTTTTTGTCATTAAAAAGATTAAAGAGGCTGGTAAAAAGAAGATTTATCTGAAGGTGTTTAAGTTTTTTATCAATTGGATCATGAAGTAATTGCCTGATATGGCAGCTCAAAAAGCTCCAGGTGAGGATAAATAAATTGGGACAGAACATTCACTTGTCAATCATCATTGGGGATCCAAGCAGTGTTAGTCAACAGCAGAATAAATATTCAATGCAATGCATCCTTAGGACAAGTTTCCAATGAGTTACAGTCAAGCATTATGGTTTGAGTGCAAAAGCCTGCCATCTAATTCCACGATGGCATTGACACTACCTGTTTCCTTGGTGATTATAAGGGGTAACACACCTAGTGGAAATTCCATGGCTCTACAAAGAAAAAATGATGAAATAAATGGAGTACATCCATCCATATATACAAATATGGGCAGGCCAAAGATAACAAATAACCCTGCTGAAGTATTGCGTTACTGTTTGAAATTTATCTGAACAAGCAAAAGGAAAGCGAGAAAACTTATCTATTATAGTAAGTATTGATTATTTGAAGTTGATGATAAAGGAGCTTTAAAGTCAATGCAGTCTCTCAAATGATACAGCTGCTTTAAGCAAATGGGATATGCCAAATCAATTTAAATTGTGATTTGTACTCAGCAGAATGAGGAGGGGAGGAAGACACAGGATGCAAACACTTGTTATATTCTCTCTTGAGAATATAACAAAAGTTCTATCAAAGTATAGCATTCAAGTGATGACAAACAGTAGGGCAATTTAACATATACAGATGACCAGCAGAACAGTATGCTCTTGACACATTATTCGGAATTGTTTTCCTTCTCCAGGGGTGTTATTTCGTCAGAATTGTAACAAGCTCAGTTTTTTTTTATTTTTGCATTTTACCTGATTAAAATCACATACATGACTGCCGCGGATTTCCAATCAGGGTATTAAGTCATGTACATTATTTTGTACAGATTGCTCACCACAGCATTTACTTCCTTTTCTATATATATATATATATATATATATACATATACATACATACATATCTATATATATATATATATATATATATATATATATATATATATATATATATATATACTGTTAGTTCATCCAAGGCCCAAGAGCCACTCAAGGTAGAAGGTTGCTGAGTGAAATGGAAAGGAGAAGAAAGTAAATATTATGAGGATGTGTAGGACAGGCATTGGTTTGTCAGGGAAGCATTCTCTTGAAGATGGAACAGTTCTGGGTTTAAGAAGCTTGTCTGTGTGCATCTTGCTTTTTATCAAAGAAAAAGAATTTTTTATAAATTTAATCTCCATTACTTCCACCAGAATTCTCTCCTTATTTTATTACATATACACACGTACATATATATATTTCATTGGTACCCTTTCGTTTGACTTTATTTTATAGATCAACTTAACTATTCTATTTTATAAACTATATGAAGCATACTTGGACTCCTTTTTCTAATTATACACACACACACACATTAATTCATTCAAACATATATTGTTAAATATAACAGACAACAAATGTCTATTATGTTTGATCATGATTCGTTCTAAACTTTGTGTAGTGACTTTAATTTTGGGGCAAAAATAACGACAAAAACTGTCCTATGTGATTTTGTCTTTATTTTTGCCTGAAATTAAAGCCACAATACGAAGCTTAGAACAGCTCATGATCAAACATAATAGACATTCATTATTCATTAATAATATATGTTTGAATAATGATCTGTTGCCCCAATACACTACATATATTTGTAGGTCTGATGAATTGGACCATGATTATGATTCCAATGTAATAAATTATAACCATGGAATATTAGTGTTTGAGCCTTTTATATTATATTCTTGCTCTGTCTTGTACATAAAGCTCTACCTGGATTTTATCCTTTTGGAAATATACATACATATATACATACATATACATATATACATACATATATATACATACATATACATATATATATATATATATATATATATATGAAGAATAACAAAAATTATATTTCATTCCAAACTGGTTAAGCAAAGCAATTCTGGAAGAAAGCAAAAAGAAACGGCTAATAATTGATTGCAACAAGACGATGTCTAGTTATCAGCAAAAGAGAAAAAGCCCAAGATGCAAACCTACAACTTTTGTCAAAAATCAGACAAATACAGCAGTTTAAATATCTAGGAAATGTTTTAATAGATGAAGGAAAATGAGGTGCTGAAATCCGAACATGCATTTTGGTATAGCAAAAGAGGTCTTGTAAAAGTTAAGCAGAGCATTAAGAAACAGGAAAATTTCAGGAAAAAGAAAAGAGTACTGAACTGTACAATTTTCTGACAGATGAGAAGATTGAAGGCAACAAATTTGGTCCTCCAGAAGGATACTGAGAATACCATAATCAGAATGCATAAGCAAAGAATAAATTGTATAGAAAGTGTGAACAAAAAGGACATAAACTTATCTGATTGATATTATATTTAGTGCCTTAACTCCAGAGTTTCTTAAAGCTTTTTGTAATCATTTGGTCCACTAGTCAGGAGGTTTCAGCAATTGACTGTAGATTTTTTCATTCATTATTAGTTAAAAGGTAATTTCTAATTTTTTTCTAATTTATTTTATACTAAGTTAAAAAAAAATGATATATATATATGTATATACACACACAAGGTGGATCAGTAATTTTTTTAGCCAAAGCAAGAGTTATTAGATAAAATATTTTATGTGATTAGTATTCATGATTAATTAGGTGCATTGACCAGTGAAAAAAAAAACAATTTGTTTTATATAAAAAATAAATGCTTTTATTTTTTTTTTTCATTTGCTATGCACTTATTGATACCTACCAATCTACATACATATATAATAAGAGGTAGATTCTAAATGTGTTATTATTGACCGAGAGCATCTATAGTCAAGGAGAGTCAAGTAGAGTGTGTCTTGTTGATGTAGACTTTGATGACAGCATCCTGATATGTTGTTCTCTGCCTTTTTTTCTTTTCCCTCCCAAACAGTCTTCTTGAAATGTGTGGCAATCTCTACTGCATTGGTATCAACTGATGCATCTTTCCCATTATCTAACTTGTTAGTTAAAGAAATCTATTGCCATTGGATTTGGAGCATTACATTTGCAACAGATGTTGTTGCCACCTGCATTCACATTGGAGAGGTATCTTTGTATCACCTTGTGTTTGGTCCTTCTGCTGCTGCCTTGAGTGGCCCTTCTGCTGCTGTCTTGCCTTTCTTCATTGCCTGCACTCAAACTGTCATGTAATCAGTAGTTAATGCATCCATTGTGTAACATGTTTGAAGGATCTCCTTCTTGTCACCCAGTATTCCTGCTATGAGTGTGCGCATACCAGACCATGTTCAGGCATCTATCTAAACAGCACTCTTCATTTTCACAGTCTCTGTCAAGTCTATGACCACAGATCTGCCAGGAAATAGGCTCTTGTTTGTATATCACAAGCAAATATGTTATAGAGGTGGCATATAAGGCCCTCTTTATCCACTTTGCATTAGACCTTTCTTCCATGCTCATCTTCTGCTAGCTAGAAAATGTTCCTCTTCTGTAGGACAATTCTCTGTAGTGAACTTGGAGCCTTAAACCTAACCTACCTGCTGATTACTGCTGTAGAGCCACATGTCATAGTTAACTGCTGTTGCAGACTTGCTGTCATTTGTCTTTCTTTTTGTCTTTATAACAACAACAATGATGAGGACAATAGACTGAATATAAATAGTGTAAATAATTCTTCATCCCAGAAATTCAGACAGAAATTATATTGTAATTAGGTTCAGTAGTTTCCTATCGAGAGGAGGCACAGTGGAGTAATGGATAGTGGCTCAGATTGAGGAATCGGAGGCCTGAGTTCAAATTCCAATCAATTCCATTACATTCACTTGCATGCTAGTACCCTTGGGAAAGGTATAAATCTTCTTCTTCTAGCTATGGATAAATAGCAGGACAGACCAGGATCTACAGCCTTGGATGGCAACTGGTCTACTGCAGAAAGAAACGGCAACCTACTGCGGCAAAATATCTGCCTCGTCAGTCATGTATCGAAAGATACTTGGTCGCCTAAGCATGTATCATGCACAGCACATAACTGACTGAGTTTCCTATCCTCAACTTGTTTTTTTCTTTGTTGCTGATTGACATCACTTCAAGGCACTGAGCTGCTGTAAGGGCTTTGATTTACGAAGGAATGATTTTCATATATGGCAGGTTAGCGCATGCAAATCAGCCATGCTCATTTTCACCAATATGATACCAGGAATAAAAATGATAGCAACATGTGTGGCTGCTTTGTTTTATTTGGTGACAAGATAGGTCAATGCTTGATCTTCTGGTACACTCTAAAGAACTTGTTTTTATTTATTTATTTATTTTAAATCGTTTCACCCCAAAGAATGAAAAAAAGAACAGTGTACAGGAATACAGTAAATGACAATTGATGTTGCATTATATTTTTGAAGATTGTAGTTGGCAAGGAAGCAAAAAACAAGTGAGAAATGAGAAAAGAATAGAACTTGTGGTTGCATCTAGCAGTTATTTCAACAGTAAAACGATGAGACCTACTTGCCAATCTAGAAGTGCACTTAAATGCATGCAGTCAAGGCACCAAGGCAGAGAGCTCATTAGAACAACAGCCATGAAAATATTTATAGAAAAGTCAGAAGGAAAGCACCTTATGGTGATAGGAAAATGACTGAAGTTGAGATGACAGGTCAGGACTGATAACATCACAGACTTTTTTATGGATTTTATCAAGAATCTTGAGGACAGGAGCACCAAACCAGATATGGCAGCAATATTCAATGCACAGATGAATTGTAAATTTATAAATGTGCAAGATAGATTCTGGTATGACCCAGTGAATCAATCTTCTTAGCAGCTGGCCTAGCAACTGATTCCATATAATCATTCCATTTCATAGCAGGAAATGTGAGACTAAGAAGGTAAAAAGAGTTGCTCTCTTGGAGGTTAGCATCAGCCATGCTGATAGAGAGCAGAAATGATGATTAAAAGATTGGTTTCATTTTGAGGCATGAAAATTTACAAACCATTTCTTGCCCCAGTTAACAATGGATTGAAGGTCTCCTTTTTTTTTTTTTTTTTTTTTTTTTTTTTTTTTTTTTGGAGCAGCTGCCAGTTTTATTTTGTCAGCCTTATGGGGCATATATGACATATGATAGGAGTCATCAGTATAAATACCAAGCGGGAACTGATGACATCAAAAATGTTTTTAAAAGTGGGGATGACAATTCTTGTGAGGAATATAAAAAAAAAAAAATAATTAGCATTTAAGGAAATGTTGATTTTTATTAATAGTGTTTCTGTCTATTTCCAAAGATTAAAAGACATCAAAATACGAAAAAGCAACAACCATTTTTCTGTGTGAATTAAATGTAAATATGTTATTCAGAATTATGTTCTTTTCTCTAAAAGAAAAAAAGTTAAAATTACATTCAAACAGAATAACAAAATTAGTTGTATTAATCCGTGTTCATGTGTGAATTTAGGCTGTGACATTGCGCATACGGAGATATAAAATTCTTACTGTGTTTACTTCCACTTGCTCCTTTCATTGACTCGTTTGTTTTTTTTTTTCATATTCATTTGTGTTTATGCTAATCATTTATTGTCAAATCTGAAACTCGATTTTTTCTGCAAGACAGAAAATTTCTCCAGCAGCAAATAAATTTTTATATATTTTTTTTTTTTTTTTTTTTTTTTAATTGCTTTCTTTTTTTCTCTAATACTTTCTCTTCATGAAACATGCAAACACAATTTGTGCAAATTAGGACTTTTTTTTTTTTTCCAAGGCATCAGATGTGACTATTAAAGAAATAGATATCATTCTGTTTCTATTTTTTTCCACTTACTATATACATTTTTTTTTTTTTTATGTTGGTCATGAAATAATGAACATAGCAAAAAAACCTTTAAGAGTTCTTTTGTATCTAAACCATGATAGATTTTTTTTTTCACTTTATTTACCGAACTTTGTACAGTTTTCAGTTGATTGAACACCTGCAGTTTTCTAATATATATATAAATAATACCCATTTTTCATGGTTCATCAAGTAAATGTTCCGACCAAAACAAATGTAAAAATAAAAGAGAAAGGCAAAAAAAAAAAAATAAATCTGACTCCTTTTATGAAAACCAAACAACGGATCCATCTTAATTCATTTCTTCTATATCCTGGTACTGATGACACTGTTTAATTTTTATTCATTTATTGTTCTTTTCGAGACAAATTTTCAGCACCTCCACATACCAATCACCAGAGACAATGGTGAATGATGTTTAGTGGAGGGGTACTGAAAATTCAGTGCAACTTATTTCCCTAAATCTAACCAAATGACATGAGGAATTATCATGAGATGTCTTTCTATTCAGAACAGTATGTGCTGCTGTTATGATTATCTTTCAGCTGTTGTACCTTCTTGACCTTATTCAGGTTTTTGTCACATACAGTAACCATAGATTTTTTTTTTTAACAAACCCTTTATTCAATCAACAGGGGTAGCTTGGTCTTATTCTATTTTACATAATGGGGAACCTCTAATTGAGCAAGGATACTTGGTATTTCCACCACCTGAGTGCACAAATTTATTCTCAGACTCCAAAAATACACCACTGGATTAAAGTATTTGTGGGGACCTTTTTGGTAATTTCCTGAATTGAGTAAAATGTGGAAAAGTCATATACTGGTTCAATAGAAAAACTGTAAGTGGGGAAGCAGTCCTAATTGAGTCGTATTAGTTTATAGGAAGAAGTTAGTGACTCTGGATATTGAGAGATTTAATAATTCTCAGTAAAGGAGTAGAGATAGAGCTGTTAATCGGATTTTGGTCTAATTTAAAAAAATAAAATTAAATAAAGTCCAGTTTAAAAATATTAAACTTATAAAATACTTATAATGAGGGCCTTGGAAGATTTTGGAAGATTCAGTATCACTGGGAACTCCCGGCTCAATTTCATAACTCCAAGTAAGTTGGGATGACTTTTGTTTCATTGCATCTTACCATTAAAATTTTGTAGCAATTAGTATGATACACTATTATTATGAATACTAAATAAGTACATACAAGAGTGATGAAAAGTTCTCGGCTTCACAATGATGCCCCTCCCCTTAAAAAAAAAAGTAGCTTGATTGGATTTTCCTGAAAGTTTTATTGGGAAATCACTTAAAAGGTATTGATAGTATATAGTATATTGATAGTATATGGTTTGTGGTTATGAAAATGCAAGATTTTTTACAAGATACAATGCCCTTTGTATAATGTTGGTTTATTTTTTCTCACTGTAAAATGCAATGTTTCTATGGTTTCATACAAATTGCACTTGCTTATACGTGACGGTAGTTTGCATTAATTTAATAGAAGTAAATATCTATATGTTTAACATTTGCTTGTTGTTTTTACATTGTTTGCATGTCTATGTCTGCTTTTGTTTGCATAGAGTAACTCTTCTTTCACAGTGAACATTAGATTTAAATGACTGTTTTCTTAAGTATGCAATTAGCCCCCCCTTGAGATGGTGAAACAAGGCATTAAAACTGCCCAAGTACTTCCTGCCATCAAAACTAAAATTGCCAGAGATTTGTTTTTTCTTTCTTTATTTCTTCTGTTGAACGATGCAGTCATCACTTTGCATATTCAATCATTCACTTCTCACAGATTCTCGTTCTTTCTTTTTTTTTCTTTTTCTTGTTTAACTTTCTTTATCTTGTCACTTTTTCATCACTTTTTTCTTTTTTGATTGTGTCACAAATAATCTCGATGGAATCATCTTGACAGTCTATTGATTTCCATCAGCTTCTCCTTCTCCTGTTGCTGCAAACCTTTCTGTCAAAAATGATATCCCAAACATTCACTTGCCGTTATTTAGCTTTTAATTTTATTTTCTCTTTTGTCGAATAATAACGAGGCTTTTTGCAGAAAAATATTCCCTGGAAATTAAATATTTCTCTCGCCTACATGTGTGCATAAATATTCCTTTATAAAGATGAAAATTTGCTTAAATATTTTTTTACAAAATCATTTTCAGTGTTGATCTCTATTTAAATGAAAATCACACACAGGCATATTTGAAAATACATGTGTCTGTGTTTGGCTAGCAGTCCTTCTTTTATACAGGTTTCACTGAAGATGACTTACATTTTCTGAGCAGTTGAAAATTAAAACCTTTCTGTTGCTATAAAAAAAAAATACATATTTAGACAAACAAAAATCATCCTTGATAATGGCTAATAGATTAGACAAAAGTTCATTAAACTACCGATCATTTGGATCCAAGTTCTTACACACTCTATATCCAAGAAAGAAATCAATTGTACAAATACAAGAAAAAAATATGATAAAAAGCTTAATCATAATACTTTTAGTCATCTTCAATAAAACACACATGTGCATATACACACACACACACATACACACACACACATGAAATGTGTGTGCATAAATTATTTTCAGACAGACTATATATGTAAAATAATGAAATGAATAAAAAGACAAGCAGAAAAGCTATTCTTAGCTTATTTCATTTAATCACACTCTAAAGACTTCTTTCTTTTTCTTAATAAAATGTTTGATTATTTCTGATTCTTTTCTTTTAGAAAGGATTCAGAATTTTCCTATTTTTACATCATTGTTGCTCTTCAATTTGACATAAAAGAAACACAGATTTTTCAATAATTGGAAACCTTGTTTCTTTTAAGTTCCATCTTGGACTTTTATTTTCAGGCATTATTTTTAAAAATGGAGGCCAAAGATTGAACAATTTTTTTTACATGTTTCTTTCTGTAGCTCATTGTCTTTGTGATGCTATTAATATATATAAAAATATCTTTTCTGACAAAGTTTATAAGAGTCAACAAAATGACAATCTTATTTTCTATTGCTGCATTTATGAAAAATGCAAGCATCTTAGTTTAAAAGCACATAAGTCAAAAATCTAATTTTATTTGTCAAGTTTCTATAGAAATGTAGACAAAAACCACTTTTTTCTGTAGATTACAAAAAAACGTTTAACAAAGAATTTTCTTTTGGTGAGAGGGAACTGAAATTGACCAAAAAATGTATTTCAATTTTCCTTATTCCAATGGATAACAAGAATCTTTTTCTTTGAAGGACTGAAAGACCCAGTCTTGTTTACTATAAATTTGTAATTTCTAAAGTAAATACGACTTGTCACTTAATATTTTTAAATAAAAAAGTGTTTAGAATACGTTTTGAGATAACAAACTTTCTTCTAAACTCTGTCAAAGATTTATTATCAAAGTTTGAGTTCATCTAAAAAAAGTTATCAATACAAGGAAGCTAAAATGTTTGAGTTCTTCAAATTCTTAGGATACTGTCATTATTTTAAAACCTTCTTGTATATCCACACTTAATGTAGGTTTCAATTAGCTAAGTATTTCAGACAAAAAAAAACAAAAAAACTTCGAAAACTTTTTCAGCCTTTTGGATTCTGAAGTTTCCTATGTAGATTAATTTTTGAAAACTTCTGATAGTTTTCTTTTGGGGAAAGAATTATTAAAAAGAAGAAAGTGTACCCGTTTTGATTGAACTTGAAAAGAAATCTTCTCTAAGAATTGGTCTAGTATTTGTGCCTCTGCCAGGTTTTCGTCATCTTTCTCCTCCTGATATAACAATTCCTCATTATAACAGCCATTAGTCGACAGCCTTGTCAGTTGATTTCCATAATAAGAGTAAATTACAACAATTTTGGTTGTAATTTTATTATATACATTTTTTTTTCCTTAAAAAAAGTTTCTGAAGTAGAGAGACTAATAAACCCTTTGGTCTATAAGGAAATTGGTAGTTAATGAGATTGCCATGATTTAGAGGTCAGTGGAATTATTTACGAAAAGGGCAAAAGTTGGCTTCAGAAACAGTGAGACACTTTTCTTTTCTTTTTTTCTTCCTCATCTTTCCTAAATACTTGGCTCCAAAACTTCTCATTACCAAATGTGGATTCTTTTCCCAATTTTTCTTCTAAAGTTGGAATCTACTTCATCTATAAAAGTAATCTATAAATATGAAATAGAAGATATTAACAAAATTATATGAACAGAAAGAGAAATAAAGTTTTGCACACACACACACATATATATATATATATATATATATATATATATATATATATATAGTAGGTACTGAAAAGTTCTAAGCCTCATTCATTTCCTAAAATCTCTCCAAATTACCTAATTTTTTTTTTTTTTTCTTTTTCTAAAGATTGGTCATTCATGCCAAGAAATTTTCAGCAACATTTTATATAGAAAATGTGCACATACTGAGTTCATATAGAAAAAAAAAAAGAATTTCAGAATTATATTCCCAACTCTCTTATATCTGCACCCAAAAACTGTCACAGCTCAAAGAGCAAATATCTAAAACTGATGAGAGAAATTCTTGAGAATATTTGTACAAATTTATTTATGTGTGTATTATTCATCTTTGTTGTTTTCACAAATTTTTGGCAGTTGTGCCTTCTGGAACTTCATCATGTTTTTGCTGATCTGGATAACCTACAGGGAATTCAAAACTGAACACTTTATTTAATCTACAGGAGTAGACTGTTCTCGTTCCACTGCATATGTCTAGGGATATCTCATCTTGTTCTTATTTTTATTTAGTACTGTTCAGTTATTGCTCGCCAGTTTCCGCCAAATGCAAGTACATAATGCCTGACACAGGATTGAACTCACTATGTCACCAAATCTGCAGGAGTAAACTGTTCTCGTTCCACTGCATATGCCTAGGAATATCTCATCTTGTTCTGTATCTGTCTATATTTCAAGGACACATGGCACAGTAGATAAAGGCGTTAGTTAGACCCAGTGATAGCAACCAGAGAGTGTGAGTTCACTACCCAGTTAAGGCAGTGGAAAACTTTCAGAGGGAAAGTAAGAGGAGATAACTGATAACTGACATCCATTAAACATGGCACATGGAACTAGAACAGTCTACCCCAGTGAGCGAAATAAAGTGTTCAGTTCAACATTCTCACCACCGGAAGAAGGCCAGAGCGTACAACGGCCGAAACATGATAAATATGGCGACAAAGATGAGGACAATAGTCTGAATAATGTAAATAATGTCATCTCGTTCTTATTTTTATTTAGTACTGTTCAGTTATTGCTTGCCAGTTTCCACCAAATGCAAGTACATAATGCCCGACACAGATATTGAACTTACTATGTCACCAAATCTACAGGAGTAGACTGTTCTCATTCCACTGCTTATGTCTATGGATATCTCATCTTGTTCTTATTTTTAGTACTGCTCAGTTATTAAAAATATGAGCTAGATGAGATATCCTTAAACATAGTAAGTGGAATGAGAATAGTCTACTCTTATAGATTAACTAAAGTCTTTAGTTTTGAATTCCCTGTAGGTTAAAAGGAAGGCCAGATAGCACACCATCTGAAATTTGCTAACAAAAAAAAAAGATGAGGTCAATAGTCCGCAGGTAAACAGTGTAAATAAAATGATAATTCCTCATTTCAGAAGTTCAGACACAAATTATATGTAATTGTTTTTGGTTTTTAAAAACAACATTCTTTTTTCTTTTTTCTTTTTTTTTTTCTTAGGTATGGATCTTTATTTGATGCTAATTTATGTGTAAATATCCTGGTGTTAATTAATTGCTGGAAGGGTTGAATAAAATGAACCAATCTCCGCAGTCAAAATGCTAATTCATTAAAATATCCCTGCAGAAAAAAACTGAACCAATTTGATAAAGCAGATCAAAAAGGAAAAGTAAAATAAAAAAAAAAAAACAAGGAAAAAAAAAATTTTTTTGTAATTTTTGTCAGCGTCAAAATTTATTGAATCACAAATCGAATAGCAAAGAAATTTAGAAAAGCAGAGTATGATACAAAATTATGTATAAAAAATGATTATCTGATTTCTGATAACAAATAAAAAAAAGCCAATGAAATAATATTAAAAATGATACAAAATAGTTTATAATTTATAATTTCAAACAAATTACATTCCTTAGTCTCACTAGCTCTGACCCTCCCAGGTAGGACCCACCATACCACTCCCTTCATATTCTTTTAGTAAGGAGTGTTCAACTCAGACAGCTCCTTCCCCAGAACTGTTACTTTGTGGAACAGATTCCCAAGAGCATGCTTTCCCAACCACAGCAAGTCAGGGGTCAATTGATATCTATTTGCCATATCTTCATGCTAGGCATTTCCTATTTCATTACAGTAATTGATATCTATTTGCCATATCTTCATGCTAGGCATTTCCTATTTCATTACAGCAATCTCATTCAGTAACCCTCTAGCCTGACTGGCTCTTGAGCCTTTTATTGGGTAAATTAAGTTAAAGCAAAAAATAGGCCAGCAATTTGTACAGTTCACAAAACATCAGTGACTGAAGCACTAGAGAAACCCTGATATATACATAAAGAGGGAGGTGTATGGTCACAAGCAGTTCAGGCGTCTTCATGCAAGAAACCATGTGGCCCTGGTGTGGAATCATGTGAAATCTACAACTGCTGAGAAGGGGTGAGTCACAAATCAAGAAACTCAAAAGCTAAAGTCTATTGTTATATGAGATATGTTCCATCACATTCTGCAAAAAAAAAAAAAAAAAATTAAAAAGAATTTTTCAATGATACCAAATTAACCCCTTATCTACCCAGATATTAATCTCATAGAAAACCTTTCATTAAAAGAGATGCAGATGAGATGGAAACAATATTCAAGCACAAAAAAACTCCCTGGGAAGCAATAAAAAAAAAAAACCCCAAAAAACTTGCAAATGTTAAAGTTGAACAGCATAAAAGTAAATAAAATCAATATGTGTAAGACTAATGAAGCTGATATAAAATGTCAAGGAGCCCTAGTTATTATGTCATATAAGAATTTATCTAAGAATATGGCATATAATGTTAATCAAATCTATCTTCCTGTGGCCGATATCATTTGAATTCATTTATAAACAAAAACTCATGTTGATATTGTTTTCTTGTACTTGACAGGTGAAAAGAAGTCATTATTAAAATCTGTTAATGATGGATATTGTAAGCCAAAATTCACATTGTATATTTATTATATTCTGAAACTTTTAACCAACATTCTTATAGTGTGATTATTGTCTGATATTATAAAATCCAAGAGTGTAGAAAAGCAAAAAAAGAATGTATTTCATTACAAACTCCTCTTGTGTAATATGTTTTCATTTCTGCTTTCCTCTTTAGATGATTTGAAAAGTTTTTGCAATTTTTTTTTTTTTTTTTTTGATATACAGAATCGGATCATTTTCATGGTTTTAGAATTTCCCGTCCAGATTTAGGCTGCTGACTTGAGAGACAAGTTTTTGGTTTTCGAATTAAGAAAATAAAAATGTGATTATCCACACACAGATTGCCATATTGAGGTTTAACTGAAGTAATTTTTCTTGTCTTAATAAACATGTCACCTCTTTAGTGAATACTTCAAGGGAAATGACAAGCACATTTTCCTGCTCTATTTCACAGGAACTTTGCTATCTGAAGAACTATAGACTTAGATGTCAATGCCATTATCTCTTTGACACAGTTTTCTTTTTAATTTGGGGTTGGGCGGTAAATGTGTTTTATACTTTTCTTTTTTTCACCTGCATGACTCTTCTGTGTTTGTTGCAAGGAAGAGCAAGATATCTCGTCAGTCTTTTACATGATGAAGCAAGTTTTTAGTATTTCATTTCTTAGAGGAGTAATTGTCGGGTGTTGTTTGTGTTATTTCAAACTATTCTTCTCATCTTGGCTGATATGGATGTCATTACAGACACAATGCTTCGACCAAATACCTTGTGGTCATCATCAGTAGTCCATTGATTTGATATTCTGTACCTGTGATCTCAGTTATTGTTCATTTCTACTGTATTTCACTAACAGATCCAAGGATTGAACTCGTGACCATTAGATGACAGTAACACATGTATAACCAACCACTATGCCACTGTACTGAAGAACATTAATGGTGTTTTGTTTGTTTTTATGTTCAATGTCATTGATTTTTTATATTTGGTTATGATAGTAGGTTCATACCACTTTTCATGATTTAGTATTTAGTAAAGCAGTCTAAGGCTGCCATCATAACCAAATGTCAGTCATTTGAAATAATATAAAAAGGAAAGCTAGTTGTGTTTTCTTCATGTAAGTAGCCTATTTTTTTTTTTCTTGCTTCATGAAAAACATGGAAAGTTAGATTTAGTTTTAATAAATTTAATCAATTGTCATCATCTTTCTCGTTGCTTATCGCTATGTTTCGGCACATTGTACCTGCATCTGGTCCTTGTTAATCAAGGTAACATTCAGGGAATTTCAAACTAAAACCTTTATTTAACCTACAGCTGTAGATTATTTGGTACTGTTCAGTTATTTATTGCCCTATTTCTGCTAAGTCTAAATACACGGTGTCCAGCTCAGCGACTGAACACAGAATTACTATATCACCAAATTCACAAACCAATTCTTTAATCTACTAGAATTTTGCAGGTTACTCAGATCAACATGCACCTGATGAAGGCCAGAGGACACAATGGTTGAAACATTGTGATAGCAAAAAAAGTTAGGGACAATAGTCCACATGTAAATAACTCCACATGACAGAAATTTAACCAAGTCTGCTACATTCTATAATAGTGGAGCACTTTTTAAGGTGTAGACAATGCAAGCAGCAGTTTTGCAAATCTTTGCTTCTCAGTGTATAGATATTTACTAAATTTAGGTCAAGATGTTGGATCACTCAATGAGGATTGAATACAGCACCACTACCACCAGCAACCCTGTATACTAAGCCTAACCTAGTCTGGTTTAGCATCATAATAGTGGCAATAGTTGAACCACACTATATGAGCAATGTTCTGTGAATAGAGTTTGTTAACCATTACTCTAAAGCAAGCACCAAATATAAATATGGTCTAAAATTTAAAGGAAATGAAAAGAGAAAACTATAAATGAGAAACAGATAAATTTTGATCTCTTCAGAAATATTGGAATTCCCTCTTTTAATTTAAAAAAAATAAAAATAAACTGCAATTTGTTCATTTATGCCTTATTTAAAAGTTGACTATTTGTAAACAATGACCCAATATAAATTTTGTTCCACTAATAGTGTGTCTGAGAGAGACTGGAGTGGATTGTTGATGTCTGGACCCCTTTTATAAATTAAAAAGGGACAAAAATAATTCATTCTGAAGAAAAAATTCCCAACGATCTGTATGTAATCAATGAGTGTTATCTAAACACTGTGTAGAAGGTTTGCTCATCATAACAAACACACACAAACTTCATTTAAGATTAATCTATAAAAATTCTCCTTTCACAAATCATGGCTTCATATATTGTATTTGTGAAGGGCAATAAAAAGCGATCAACTTGCACATTTGAAAATCGCTGTCTGTTCAAGTAGCATCTTTCTTTTTTCGTTGTTACTGTAATGTTTGCTTATTTTTACGGTTGATATAGATGTCTATCTTGTACTTGTAGAGGAAAATTATGTTGATTTTTTTTACTTTCATATCAGGTCATTTTTGCCTTAAAGCCTTTGGTCTTTCTTTTTTTTTTTTTTAATTATTTTAATCATTTCATCTCAGGCAAGGTGAAATACCAGTGTAACCATTTGCACTAAGATGCAAATAGTTACTAAGAGTGAAAGAGAATAAGGAGACTTTAGTGAGAAGAAAAGACAATGAAAGAACTGCATCAGGAAGACAGAAGATACTGTTTGTTGATGCATTTAAATTTTTGAAGATTGTAGTTGGCTGGGAAGCAAGAAACCAGTAGGGAATTCCACAGGCGAGATGTGCAAGAGTAGAGAGACTGACGGTGAGGCCAAGTTATCAATCTGTTAGCATGTTTAAATTCATGTAGTCAGGGCACCAGATAAAAAAAGCTTGTCAGAGTATTTGCCATGAAACTATATATATATATATATATATATATATATAATATATTTTTTTTTTTTTTTTTTCTAGCATTTCACTCCTAGCAATGCAGGAGTGCCACTAGCATGCAAGGGGTTACAGAGAGTTAAAGTAAGAGAAAAGATGTGGGGTTGGGGAAAGGATAAAAAGGAGATTGAGGATCAAAATCAAGACATTAGATTTGTCGATTGACATTACATTTACATTTTTGAAGATTATATTTATCAGGGAAGCAAGTAAGAGGAAGGGAGTTCCACTGTCTGGAAGTGAGAGAGAAGCAGTTGGAGTAGAATAGGCGGTTAGATTTAACAGTTTTGACAGTAAAAGGATGGGACCAAGTTGCCAACCTAGTAGCACGTTTAAATTCATGCAGTCAGGGCACCAGTTAAAATGGCTCATCACAGCAGATGTCATGAAAACACTTATAGAAAAGACAGAGGGGAGCCACATTATGTCGGTGAGGAAGTGACTCGAGATGCCAGGTCAGGACCAATCACATTGCGTATCCGTTTCTGGATTTTGTTGAGAACCTTGAGATGAACAGCAGGGGCACCAGACCATATATGGCAACAGGATTCAATGCATGGATGAATAGTAGACTTGAAGGATGGACTGAAACAAGAAAATCTTTCTGGTCCAAAAAAGAACTGGAAGAGAACTTGTTCAGGACGACCTTCACTTCATGGTTTGACAGAAATGATTGGATTAAATCACATAATCATCCTGTAATACCGTATCCCTGAAGCTTATGTAGAAGGCTGGCCTGCCAAACCCTGTCAAACACCATCGAGATATCTAGAGCCACAGCTCAAACTGCTGTTATTATCAAGAGCTTGGTATACAAATTTAGTTATGCCCATAAGCATGTCAGTGGTAGATCAAACATAGAAAAGACAGAAGCCACATTTTGACAATGAGAAAGTGACTAAAGTCAAGATGCCATGTCAAGATTAATTACATTACAGACTGTTCTTTGAATTTTGTTAAGAATCTTCAGATATATAGCAAGAGCACCAGACCAGATCTGGCAGCAATATTCAATGCATGGATAAATGTTAAATTTATAAATGTGCAAGATGGATTCTGACCAGAAAAATTGTTTGGCATGAGAATGATCCAACTCTTTCATAGCAACAGACTGAGCAATTGATAATGAATGGTTGCTAAATAAATGATGACTTTCAACTTTCTCTTTTGATTTCCTCCCCCACAACAAATAAACATTTATTGGACTAAGCTAACTTTAGAAAACTCCTGTTTTTATAAAGCACTCGCTGTCAATGACTTGCAATTCTTAACCTAATTGTATATGTAGAGATCTCTGCAGCTTAGATATATATTTCACAGATTAACTCCACTTGGATTCCCTTGACTAAACTTTACCAGAAAATTTTCTGACAGGATATGAGTTATCTGAAATTTAATGGCACATTGACTCCTATATAATGGTCATATATTATTGGGTGGGTTTTCTGACATAGGTTTGACATGTTTAATCAAATATCCAAAATCCTGAATTGCAACTTGTTTAGGGCCAGTCTTGAAACTATAAGGCAGATTTGTTAAAGCATATCACCTGCTTGTCCTTTTGTTGGCTCTTATGAATACATGAAAACTGATAGCAGAATGCATACTAAACAAAATCTTAAATGAGTTCTTATTCCCCCACCCATCTCTGGGAATGAGTTATAATAAATTATTATTATTTTCCCAAATTTTCTATCAAAAGGGCAGTTCTGTTCATGTCATAGCCTTTATTAAAAAAATTTTTTAGCACATTAAGAATTTACATGATAGAAGAAGACAAAGAGACATTGGTGTTTGTATTTGTCATGACAAACATAATGTCTCTGTTTTGTTGCAACAACAAATACAGCTTATTCCAAATTCAAGAATTATATAACCTTTTTATATCAAGTGGGATGCTGAAAATTTCTTGGCCTGAGTTTGGGAAATGGGCTGTTCCAAGTACCTTTCAGCACACCCACTGCATACTTCTGATATATGGTCTAATTTGATTGTAGGTGCAATGTTTTAAAGTCTGTTTGACACAAGAGGTTTTTCGTTATTTTCTTTGACATGAGCTATAGTTAGGTCTCTCTCTCTCTCTTTTTTTATCTCTCTTTCATTGATTAAATATTTAAAATTTATGACAAGAATATATCAGATATGAAATGCTAAAAAGTGTGTAAAATTTCAAAAACTTTAAATCAGTAAAATATTTGTTGCGAGTAAATTAGAAAAATCCACAAATTACGTTTGGTGTTGGTAATTGCATAAAAAAAATCAAATGAATCAAGAATTATAGTGAGGTAGTTAAACCTTTTTTTTTTTTTTTTCTTTGAAAAACCACAGATTCATGGTTCCTATAAAAAACCTGAGTTTCTTTTCCTAATCTCTCACTTTCTCATCCAATTATTCTCACCGTTAATTGTTTCCAGATTGTGGCTGTTACATGTTTCTGCTCACTTTCAATCTACTTTTCTCATCCTGTGTAAATTAAATGATAAATTCTAAATAATTACCTCCACACACCTTTCATTTCTCTTACTTTCTCTTTTGACGGATTTTCCATTCCCAATGAACAAATAAAATTGTGATTTAAATCTTTTGACTGGGAATATATTTTTTTTATTTGTCATAACATCATGTAAGAAAAACTATTCCCACCTGTAAATTACCTTTTAATTTATTTATTATCAGTGCATCAACTTTTAAAATGTTTAGAGGTTATTTAATAATTAGGATTTAATAAGTAATGTTTAATAGCTGAAACAGATTAAGTATATAAGTGTGTGTGGGTGCACACACATATGTACATATCTAGGGGCACCTCAACTTGGTGTAATGATTAGCATGCCTGTCTTGTTAGAACAATAATAACTGAGTAGTTCATTCAATACTCACTGGATGCCCCATACTTATGGCCTTGTGCCATATCTAAGCTATGCTTAGAAAATCAGCATATGTACATATCTTGGCATGGTTGTATAGTAATGAGTGTGCACACACACACACACATATATATATATATATATATAGAGAGAGAGAGAGAGAGAGCATGTGTAAATATAAAAGTGAACATTGAAGTCAACACTTAGAGGCGACAGACTGTTTCATGCTAGATACAATGGCCTGACGATTGCGTCTAGCATGAAACAGCCTGTTGTCTCTAAGTGTTGACTTCAATGTTCACTTTTATATTTACACACGCTCTATCTCTGATATTGAGCACTTTATCCTATAAATATAGCACACCTTAAGAGTATATTTCTTCATATATCTATATATATATATATATATATAGAGAGAGAGAGAGAGAGATTTGTGAGGGTACAGCAATTCAGTTCCAAAATCTGAACAGCCAGACAACTCTCACATATGACTTGATTATAGTGCAGAAGCAACCACACTTTTTGGGGAGAGCTGAATACAGAGGCTTGGTGCACATAGTGTGCTGCAAGGACCCCAAATGATCCTCCTCAGATTTTGATTTCTACTCCTCAACCAGTTGCCATCCAGGGCTATATGACTCAGTCTGGCTTGCTATTTTACCCATAGCTGGGAGAAGAGATGGATGCACACCTTTCCCAAGTATATACCTATGCCCAAGTAATGTTTCCTATTTATACATAAGTAAATGTAATGCACTCTGCTCTCTGATTCCTCAAACCAACCTGCTGTCCATTACTCCACCATGCTATGATATATATGTTTTGGATTTACATTTGTGACTATTTTGATGACAACAAAGTAAAATATTCCAATTATGGCCATGATTTTCTCTCTCTTTCTCTCTCTTTCACACATACAATCTTTTACATATGGTTATTTACATGTGGGCGAGTATCCTCATCTTTGTTATCACATTTCAGCTATTCTGCTCTCTGCCCTTCATCAAAGAATTTTGAACTAGACCCTGAATCTATTGGGTTAGGTTTTTGTCGTTCTGCTGACCATGTCTAGCACAGCTGTTTGAGGTTTCCTATAGCCCCACTGAACTTAAATAAAGTCAATTCAGGTTTGCTATGGTAAAAACTTTCTATCCCAAGTAAAAATCATCACAAAAATGGCAAAAGTCATTTTGTCACAGCTTATTTTCTGTAAAAAAAAATGGATTTTCATATTTTTATAGGGGTAAAATATTGAAAAATGATTGTTTTATCATCACCTAAACAAATATCAAGGAAACTTTTGATCTGAACCCCATGAAACTAGGTATTTTCTGAAAGCAAAAGATATATTCTTTCATTTAAAAGTAAAATTGGCTGGTGTAAATGACTCAAAATTACTTCTAAGCAAAAAATTTCCCCCATTAATGGGAAATTAACCTGTGTTCTGTTTTGTTTTTTACACCCCCGCGATCTGGGTGATGACAACAACACTTAGCAGACGACATTGTTTTTTTTCGACACATATCTTTTGTATTTCCCATCACTGGGCCATTTAGCCATTCCTTTTATTCAATGATGTTCATGCCAAATGAAAGAGAAAGGGATGAAGTTTGAATGATATTATTTTGAAGCAAAAATAAATATTTTTTCATAAAAAAAAGGGGATTTTTCTCAGAAAATTGGGTATAATTTCTTAATGCTAACTGCCGAGTGTCATGAAGACTAATTACCAGTGAATAATTCCCTGTGCAAAAAATAGCCATCTGGATCCTATAACGTTGCCCGGAAAGGTCCAGAAGTTTACTGATTGATCGAAAACTTGTTATGCATAATCATGTTTTTCACGGTCAGTTTCCATTATTTCATATTGATGATGTAATTTTCGGACAGCCAAGTCATCAGGGACTCAGGAAAATAGTTTGGCATAGGTTTGCTTTAAGAACTTTACATTCTATGGGGTGTTTAAAATGTTATTGACAAATTAGATTTTTCACCAAATATTTCGTTTGCGCACCATGTTGGATTTTCCTATATGACATAAACAAGGCTTTTAAACAGCCGTGCTAGGGATAGAGATTTCATCTGGTTCTTTAGCATGATAGAATTCGTCATCATTGACACCTAGTCTCAGGTACATTCTTGGCAAAAGATACAAAAGTCTTTGTCAGCTTTTTGGAACCTATAAATAATCCAAATTATATTTTCACTGCCATGATAATATTTTTATGAGCATTGTTCAAAACCAGTTTTCATCCAGTTCCTTACTGACGTGGGACGTTTCATTGGAATAATGAAACCAATAAAACCAAGATATAATTCAAAAGTGCCACTTTTAGAGAAAGCTGTTTTTTGTGTTTTTTTTTTAATTTGCAAAGATTCAAAAGTTTACAAATTTCCAATTGAGGACAGACAATTTTGAATTGATTTTTTTAATAAAAACTAGAGACATGTTTTTCTACTTTCCTGAACCCCAAAACAAATATATTTGGTTAAAATTGCCAATCATATGGAATAAATGCAATTGTTTCCACTTGATAAAGTGGTAAGTATCTATATGGTATGAAAATTGCTCAGATTTCAAATTATGACATAACATAGGACAATAATGGACACAAAATATGAAGTAAATATGTTTATTACTGATACATTGATGTAACAATCTATTCTCTGACATCCGCTAGTCCGTCCATCAGTCACACCCTCTAAAATAGCTATACATTGATCAATTGAAAACAAAATTTAGGGAGACATGCATAACTTAGTACAATAAATTTTCATTAATTTCTTTTTTTTGAAAAATTAAGTTTTATTGTTTAACATAAAAAATACGCCCACTATTTTAAACATATTTTAATGATTAAAATGGCAAATACTTATTCAAACTCTTACACAAACACTTCCCAGAATCAAGCACCTTACACAAGATATTCAACAAAAACACAGTAAAAATCAGCTACAGCTGCACTGATAGCATGGCACAAATAATAAAAAAGCACAATAGGAAAATTATCAACAAACCACACGAACAAATTAAACCCACGTGCAACTGCAGAATAAAGAACGAATGTCCCTTAAACGGAAATTGTTTACAAAACAACGTAATATACCAAGCCACGATAAAATCACCAGATAATGAAGAAAAAGTATACATAGGAGTAACTGAAGGACCCTGGAAACAAAGAAATTATACACACAAAACATCTTTCACAAATAGTAAATATGCAAACAGTACAATGCTTTCTAAGTATATCTGGGAAATTAAAAACAAAACAAACATCACACCAAAAATATCTTGGAAGATAAGGAAAAAATCATCAGCCTACAATAACCAATCAAAAACTTGCAAACTTTGCTCGGAGGAAAAAATAGCTATCATTACTTTCCCCGGCCAAAATAAATTATTAAACAAAAGATCCGAGCTCATCTCAAAATGCAGACATGAAAATAAATTTTTACTACGTAACCTAAAAAATTAAAAATGGAAAAAATAAAATAAAAACAAATAAATATACTAATAAACAAAATAACAATAAAAAAAAGAGAAATAAAACATAAATAAATACTATGTTACTTAAAAATCGAAAACCGTAAAGAAAATATACAAGTAAAATAAATTAACCTAAATTCATCCAAGTAAATAAATAAACAAACCAATCCCAAATAAAGATAATCAATTAAAAACTGTTCCCGCTAAAATAATACTTAGAATGAACTACAACAATCAACCCCAAAACTGAACAAATAGCATTAAATTCCCAAACCAAAACAAAACTGTTAAATAAGTGATATAAACAAATTTTTACTACGTTAATAAATAAATAAATAAATAAAATAAGAAACAAAAAAATAAAAACAAGCAATATAATTTGACCTAAATAGATAAACAAACGACTTCCAATGAAATAACCGCCATAACAGAATACCCACAATGCACCACTAACCCGTATATATATAAATAGCCGAGAAAAATAACAGCATATGTGGCCTGACGATTGCATATAGCATGAAACAGACTGTCGCCTCTAAGTGTTGACTTCTATGTTCACTTTTATATTTACACACACTCTATCTCTGATATTGAGCACTTTATTCCATAAATATAGCACACCTTAAGACTATATTTCTTTATATATATATATATATATACACACACACACACACACACACACGAGTCCAGTTTCTGTATGTTGCATGCTCAAGAGTAAGAAATCCTAAGAATTTATTCTTCACTGTTAAAAAGGAAAAGGGAAAAAAAGAAATTTCTTAAAAAATATTGTTTACCATGAAGTCCTATAAAATTAATTTAAAGAAATTATTAAACCACAATGTAGGGTTTTTGTCAAAGTATTTTTCCAAACAAATCAGCTTATTCAAATTTCATCAATTGGTGTCTAAAATTGAATGAAACATAGTTTGTAAATCTTGGCAAAAATGTAATTGATAACCCATTCAGAAATATCTAAACTGTCAGCACTCTTTCTAAGATCAATAATTAAAAATGGCTTTGAATGAATATCAGTATATGTATATCTTAGTGACCCCTATCATTTTTTTTGACTGGCACTACAAAATAGCAAACAAAAACTGTACCAAAAAAACAGAAGCTACATCACTTGAGGACAGTTAACAGCAGCAGCAAAATGTAGTTCCCTTCCAACACAGCAGATTGCTATGAAACCAAATATCAACCGGAAAAATTGTCATGTTCTTTATAAGCCTTGTCAGATTTAGACTTTCATATGGATGACATTCCTGGCACCAAACTTCTTCAGAAATATCTAAACTGTCAATGCTCTATGCAACCACTTTCTCAGGTCAGTAGTTGAAAAAATGGCTTTGAGTGAGTGAAGCCTGCGGCTCTTGGCAAAGACTATACTTCTTCAAACATTGAGGACTGGTGCTATAGAATCACAAAGAAAGAACTGCACCAGATAAGAGAAACCATATCACTTGAGGACTTCCAACAGCAGCAACAACTAAAATGAATATCACATGTAACTTGAAGTGAAAATAAGATGTTGATGTTTCACACTACTTCAAATAAAATGTTAAGAAGGAAGTCCCCATCAAGAGTTGTTAACAGTAAACTTGAGAAACCTATTTTGCTGAAAAAATGTTTTAATAGAAAGGTTTTATAAATTTCAACTGAATGCTGCTCAATCAGTGGGTTCTTATTTTTTTCACATAAAAACAGCAAATGTTACCATTACTATTAAAAGTGAGTACAACAGATACTACACTTTGATCCCAACCTGATGGCCAAATGTAACTCTAATATAAATGGTTGCTCACTCAATGAATGCCAAATGTTTCCTTATAAGGAAATGTCTAATATTGCTGTTAACCTGCATGCATCATTAAGGTTTGTGTTTGAAGTATCATAGTCTTCATATAGCAATTGATTTGAACTTGTACCGCAATGGCAAGAGCTGAGCTTCAACTTCAGGCAATTAGATATTAATAAGCAGGAAAGAGTTTTTTCAAGTAACATGTCATTTGCTGACAAAAACATCACTCTGACAGTGAATCCTGGAACAGATTCAATTATACAATGGGGTCAGTTTCGGGAAAAAGTGTTGGTCAAATTGTATGGATGAAAGAAACAATGAAAAAAAAACAAAAAAACTCTGGATATCTTAAGGGTAATCAGTAAAGTTAAACCCAAATCTCTACAAAAGTAGAACCTGGATATTCTAAATGAAAATTAAAAAATGGTAACTTTATAGGTGGAAAATGAATGAAAAAATCAGTGTTTTGCCATGACCTTTAAAATTAACCAATCTAAATCCTTATGCAATATAAAACCCAATGACAATCAAGAAGACTGGAGTGAAATTTCCATCTAAACTTATCACAAGTATTTGGCTAACTTGCCTAAATGTTCAGTAAAAGTAGTTGACCCAAACTGATTCGTGAATAATTACTTACAGTTGGGAGGGGGTGGTTAATAGAAATAAATCCCATTTATTCATTTTAATGGGTGAAAAAAGTATTTGTACAATTCAAATTTCAGATTTTAAAACTTTTAAGTTGCTCTAATACTCTACATTATTCAAGTGGAATATTCTAGAATGTTCTAATAATGTTATCAGTAGTTATTTTTAGCCTAAAAAATGCAAACAGAACATTCTGTGATTGATATTCGTGCAAGAAGGTTATCATCATGGCAAGAGGTAAAGAATTGAAAAATTTGAAAAAACAAACTGATTGTTAAGGTTTGGAAAGAAGGCAAAATGTACAGGAAAATCTCAGACAACCTGAATATTCCATTTACTACCATTAGTTTATTCATTGCAACGTATAAAAAACTCGAAACTGTTGAAAGCCAAAGAAGAACAGGTGCTCCACAAAAGATTTACAAAGAAATTAATGTGTCAAATTAAACAAAATCCAATGGTTACTCGTCAACTTTTGCAGGATGATTTGTTTTCATCAGGAATCTGAGTCACTAAATGGACAATAAGCAATGAAATTCATAGGAACAATCTAAAGTTATGCTCTCTTCGGAAAACTCCATTGTTATTGAAAAGAAACAGAGATGTCAGTTTGAAATTCATTTGTGAACATAAGGATAAGGAAAAATCATATTGGCAAAGGTTATTATGGACAGACGAAACGAAAATCCAATTGTTTGGATGTAATTCTAGAAATCATGTATAGAGGAAAGATGCTGATGCCTTCAAACAAAACAGTTCCAACAGTGAAATTTGGTGGTGGCAGCATCATGTTTTGGGGATGATTTTTCTGCAAAAGGTACTGGCAACATATCAGTAATCGATGGTAGAATGAATGCCGCAGCATATCAAAATATTTTGGAAGTAAATTTAATGATTTCAGTTGAAGATCTTGAACTTCCTCCCAATTGGATCTTCCAACAAGATAAAGATCCTAAGCACACTGCAAAATCTACGAAGAAATGGCTTGCTAAAAATAATATAAATATCCTGAAATGGTGAAGTCAGTCCCCAGATTTAAACCCAATCAAGAGCTCCAACAAACATCCCATGTCTGAAGATCCTATGTGAAGAAGAATGAAACAAAATGTCAACTAAAATTTGCAAATCACTAATTGAGAACTACAAGATGTTGGTTGCTGTATAATTGAATAATGGCTATTCTACAAAGTATTAAATGAAGATTATGTATTCCTTTTTTGTATTCTACGAATCCTTTTTTCACCCAATTAAAATGGATAAATGGAAGTTATTTCTATTAAATCAAAATTTTTTTCTGTTTTCTATGCATATTTAGTTATTATGCATCTGTGTACAGTTAATTATATGAAAAGTATGTTTTTTCATTAGTTGGAAATAAATTAAAAATTTGTATGAATGTGTGTTACCCCCCCCCACACACACACACAGTATGTTCACAGTGTATTGATTATCTCTTTCCTCAAATATTGTTAAATAATTCCTTCAATAATGTATTTATGGTGTATCATTCATTGTCAAGGTTGTATCTTAGCTGTACTATAATTTGAGCTTATTAGATGAAGCATTCAGATTTTCATATTTCCTAAGTGCCAACTGGATTTACATCCTTTCTTTCAACGGGTTTATCAGAGGCAGCAACTAATTAACAATATTTTTCACTCGATAGGTGTCCAGAGAAGATTGTAATTCTTACAGTTATCAACAGATGTTACTTTATTCTGGTATAGGCTTTTAATAAAACACCTGCTACAAATGCTTCTGACAATAACCACATGATTATGCATAGATTTTTTTATGCGAAAAAAGTTTCACAGTGATAGACTAGAAGGCAGGATCTGATTTTCTTTGGCTAAAGCGAGTAGTTTATAAATAGGTCAACGAGGATATAAACACAAACCATCAATGAGAGTGCGACACACTAAGCTTGTACAATGTGACAGAAATATTTATACCCAAACATCACTGAAACGTCATAGGGTGTAGGCAGAGTTTCTCAACACATATATCGTGCTTTGTCAAGTAAAAAGCAGATGTCTTTTCAAATATCTAAGATTCCACCATCTATCTATTCTTGAAGTGTTAATGATTTTGATACTTGTTCCTTGCTTGATATGCACCAGTCAGAAAGATTCAAAATTTTCAGTATAATAGTGAAGTGTTTAATTACTTACCAATATGCAAAGAATGTTCCTCATTTTTACTTGAACCTTTACGATTCAAGGTTGGAGCACTGTTTGACAAAGTTGTCTCACATATAATTAATAGCAGTCAACTTGCATCTAAGTATGCCTGTCCGCTGAGGCAGCTAGCCAATCCCTGTTGAAGATGCCTGCTCAGGTACATGGTTTATACTGCAACTATGTTAAGTTGACTTTAATTACAGTTTCTGAGAAAGAGCATATCATCTGGCATGATCAACAATTTGAACAAGGCCAGTACGCTCAAACCATCGGTCACAATGACTTGTGACTTTGTGTTAGCTCAACCATCAATGAACAATTCTGTCTACCGAACTTCAGACATGTAGCTTGAGTCATCCCATGGTTTTGCTTTCAGGCCCTTTACAAAAGTGCTACATTCTAGGATTACTTCTGCAGGATGATAACATCAATACAAATTGCCCATGGTGAAATTTGAACCTTGGTCTCATGCTCAGAAAGGGATTCTTCTAACCACTTGGCTGTGTTCCCATTACAGATAATTATGATCCTAACAAATGATGATCTTGTTTCAGATTAAGATTAACAAATAGCCACAATCCAATTTAAATATCTAATGAATGTCATTAGTTATTCCTGTCAGGGGTCATGCATGTTGATTCCCCAATGTTATCTATAATTGGCTGAGTGTTGTTCTCACTTACCTTGTCTCACTTGAATGATTTCTGAATGTTTGTCTGACTTCTGTATTCATTATCATTCTTCTTAAGTCAATCTTCTCCTCCCAGCAAAGTTACTTCAAATTGCTCAGATTCAAATATATGTCAGAATTATTATCAATCTAGTTAGAGTTTGTTAAATACTTTTTTTTATTTCCTGGGTTAAAAACATGAAGTAATTACAAAGAAAAATTTTAAAGAGAGAGAGAGTGTGTGTCTTTCAACCAGATTATGTATTTTTGATTAAAGTATAGTATCTGTTCAATTTTTGCACTTTACAAAGAAAGATTTTATGCCTACTTAAAAAAAGAAACCATAGTTTTATGAAATTGATAGACTGCAAAATTTCCTGAAATAAGACGCCGTTGTAAACCAAGTTGGGATACAAACATAGGTTTTCCTAAAACCGATTCTAGCTTAAAGATTCTGAAAGGGTGATGAAAATCTTCTTAAGTCTGATAAAAAGAAAAGACATTTCCTCAGAATAAAATTGTCTGATGATGGGTCATTTTGGGAATTAGGCTGGGCCTTGAACTTTTCAGCACTTACTTATAATGTTGATCTTGAAAACTATTTCAATTTTGGGGAGTTAATTCATGAATAGAAATGTTGAAAATTAATTTGGAGTCTTTTATATTTTTAAGGAAGGTTAAAGAATTTATGAGCCAAAACATGGTGATAAAACACATAATAATAAAATAGCTCAAAGTGACTTTGTATCAAATATTAATAATAATAATAATGTCTTGTAAATTCAAGCAGTTTTTACTTTAAATATTTTTTTGACTAAATCTGATTTGGGGTGAGAGGTTTTGTTATCAAATCTGATTTGGGGTGAGAGGTTTAGTTATCAAAATATTTTATCCTTTCATTTTGATTTTTTGTTTTTAATTTTGGAAACTGTGTCAATCCAGATGAATTTTACATTTTATGGTTTCCCTTTAACACAAAACATATAAAAAACAGAATTGATGAATTAATTATAATCTAATTATAAACTAGATGAATTAATTATAATCTAATTATAAACTAGATGAATTAATTATAATCTAATTATAAACTTAGAATTGATGAATTGCCTTTCTTTCTTCTCCACTTCAGTTGAAATCTCTGAGTGCAAATGAAAATTACTTTCTTGGAAAAACTTGTTTCCTTTTTTGTGATACAGTTATCTATTATGGACATTTTTGATCAGGTTTTTTTGTGAAATTATTACTGCTTGGATAGATAAGGTAATTATGGGAGAGTGGTTTTCCTAAGTTCTCATTCACCCACTTTTTTCTCTCAGATGTTGTGGCATGACAATGACCAAGTATTTATTCTCAAGCTATTTTGGAGTAAAGAAAATTTGATAAGCAGGCTGTGTTGACATTTGTAGGTGAGTCAGGTTTTCATTGCCATGACTGTTACACAATTTCATATCTCTATAAATTATTGAAAATTAGAGGATGTTTCAGCTTTAAAAGGAAACATTTAGTTTCTATTAGCACTTTTTTTTCTTTTTTTTTGTTATCAAATGTAATTCTCCTTGAACTGTTTTGATTATCTAGGATTATTGGATTATCTAGGTCTTCAATTTTAAAGTATTTTGAGCTGTCTTATATAAGTTACACTTTACAAGGTTTTATTTCTTTTAAATAATTCTAGGTATTTGACTTGGAGATGGATTTCATGAATTCATTCTATAAAATCAATTGCCATAACAAATAATTACACTGAACTTATTCATATTTTTTTTTTCTTCAAAAATCATGAGGGGATGGGTGATATAACATTCACTAATCTAGAATCCTATCAAGAAGGGAGTTTTATGATTGATCAGATCTTGAGAAGCAGATTTTTATCAATCTCTTGTATCATAAATCAACTCTTTACTAATATTTTCCAACTTTATATAGGGAAAGAGAAAATACGTTCTCAGATTTGTTTACTAAATGGTATTTGCAAATTAATAGTTTTCATTACATGACCCACATAGGTATTGGTATGTAAGGAAGCAATAAAGGACAGGAAATTGTGGAGAGTTACGATTGCTCACCTCCTGAAAGGACACAGCACATAGAAGAAGGGAACAATATTCCTCTTTATAAATATTTTTTTAAAAACTTGATCATTCCAATGCAGGCAATGAAAGGTCACCTTGCTTAAAACATAATAAGTTCTATGATAATACGTAATGAAGAAGTAGATACCATTTTTCTGACATTGGTGATTCCTGCTACTACCAACTCTGTCACTACGTAGTTAGCATCTCAATACTCAGAATTATTCTAATAAAGCAACAAGGATGTAAATAATATCAATTGGTTGTGCAAAGACACTCTCTATAACACATGTACGCCTACTCACAAACGAATATAAACAAAAATTACTAGAATATGTCTGGTCAAATATATTGAAGAAGACATAATCTCACCTTGATGCTTCAAATGTCACGTGTTCATTGTTAAACAACAACAATGTCATACATACACACCTGTTTATCTTCTGTGTGTGTGTGTGTGTGTGTGTGTGCGCGCCTCATGTGTACAGTGTTAAGAATATGATAATTGTGTTGTATTTTTGTTACTGTAAACTCGTTAATATTTAACTATGTAATTATAAATTCATTAAATTTATTTTTCTGATTAAAGAAAAAAAAATTATGTGGTTTTAATTTTTTTCACTGTTATACTTTTAAACAAACATCTGTGAAAAACTGCAATATTTTAGAAGCTCATCTTAAATCATTAATTGCAGTTTTAATACTTATTGGGTGCTTCAGAGAACATAAGTCTTGTGCCAGAATTTAGTGCAAGTCAAATAAAACAAGAACTGTACATGTCTATATATATATAAAACATCTTTAGGTCAGTTTGATACAACTGCCAGGTTTTAAAAATCCATGTTTGATCCAATAACGGAAAACCTTAATGTGGTGAAAAATGAAAAGAATAATGGTCCATTAAAAAAGCCATCTCCAAGCATTATATAAAAAAAATTTTGTCTCCAGTTTCCTTGTATACAGTGTATGTCTGTACTTATCGGAGGTTGTGTGTGTCCTTTCATCTCTTCTTCATATTATAACAGGTGGTGGTGGTGGTGGCGGCATATGTTTGTATTTATCTCTTCATGTTTGTTGTAGAGTTATTCTCTCTGCTTATAAACAACTCTTGTCAAATTCAGCTTTGGAATTAATGAAAGCCAGTGACTGTTGTCATATGGAAGGAAGTAACAGCTGATACACACACAAATCCACAAATTGTGTGGCACAATTCATTTTCATCCTTGCTTTTTATATATGCACACACACACAAACACACACTCACATGCACACACACATTTTCTCCTTTTCTTTTTAAAAAAAGAAAACAAATTTAAGAGTGACACGCGTAAAAGGCGGATACTTGGAATTTGGGTCGTAACCACAACTGTCGACTGCATTTACCATTTTTAGCTGCTAGCTGGCACTCACGCTAAGAATGGAGAACAGGTGGTCTTCCTTGGAACAAGACAGACTGCACTCACACAAATATGGTAATAATACACTTTCTATTCTCAAGAATTTCAATTCAAAATAGGAAGGTACACTACCTTCATGCACACTGCAGGCAAACACACACATGCTATATATATATATATATTTGATTATCAACACAAACACATTATTGGCTTCTTTCATTAATTCATGTAGATATATGTATATTATTATTTTTTTGTTTTTAAGGATTTTTATGATTTGTATTTTATTCCTAAATGTTTATCATTGCATATCAATTTTCTTTATTTTTTTTCTTTTTGCATATTTTTAATAAAAAAAAATGCTTATTTTTATTTTTTCAAATAAATGGCTGTATTTTTTAAAAATTGATATTTTATGTAAATTATCATTGCAAATTTAGTAATAAGAATAATTTCCTGTTACATCTTTTAACATCGATTGAAAATCTAAGATCCTCCTCCATACATTTTCTCTTGTATGTTTGCTTTCATAGTTCTTACCCTCTAAGATTGTTTGTTTCTTTCTTTTCTCTATCCCTTTTCTTCCCCCCTTTTCAGATCTCTCTCTCTCTCCCTCCCTCATCTATATCTATGAAATATCTTATATACAAAGAGAGAATTTACAATCGTCTGTACACTCTTTTTGCATAAATAATTGTGGACAAACACACAAGACCCACCAACAATCCACACCAAACCCAACCCCTGCCCACCCATAATGTACCCTTTTTGTTTAACTACATATTTATTTCTACATTGCCTCTCAACATTCCCTTTCTTCTTGCTTCCAAACTTGGCATTGTTAATTGCTATCCAGTTGTCCTGTATTTTAAAATTCAGTTCCTTTTCATACCTTTGGGCCCCACATGTCATGTGATGTGACACCTGTTTTTTATCGAAGCTTGTGGGAGGAAAAGGGCTGACACTGATATTCACCAGTAATGGTTGAAGTTTTAAAGTTACACATTTCAAATTATTCTATACACCTTTTTTCCTTATTTTGCTGTGAAAAAGAAAAAATGGAAAGAAACAAGATACAACACTTTTAATCCATGATGAAATTTTGATGACGTTGCATCCCTGAAATATTTGATTTCTTCTTCACAGTTTATTTCCGTCTCTTCATTTCTATTCAATTTGTTGGATTCTTTCTGCAAAGAATTTCAAATTTCCATTCTCATTAAACATTGTATTCAGTTTTGCAATGATGATTTTTGGTATTGTCTATCGATAAAAGGCATGTACCTCTGATTCCCTCAATTGGTGGTTTAACTTTCATCGGATTTATGAACGTCCTTACCCAAATGTGTTTTCTTCCAAAATCAAGAATATTTTTTATGGGTGGAAGCAAATACTTGTAAAATTTCGGTAGAGAACTACTTTGTTTAAGCAGTGCTAAGTGACATTACCATGATCTAGGCACATAATTTCTTTTAGACTCTCACATGTAAAAAAAAAAAAAAAAACTTTTTGAATTCTAACACTATCCATAAATCTTTGACATAAAAGACTGCTGAAAAGTTCCCAGCCTTCCCACCAACAAAAAATTTCTGAATTTTCATTTGATCAAAGTTGATCAAGCTGAGAATTTTCCAGCAGTTTGTGTGCGTGTATATGTATATAGAGTGCTACTCGTGAGGAAAAAAAATGTATATTTATTAATATATACTTAATAGCTCTGTTATATTACATCAAGCACTATTTTATTAACACCAGTGCTCAATGTGTGATATATATATATATATATATATATATTATAATAAAAAGAAAGTACAGTAAGATATATAAATCAGTGTTCTTATTGATATTTTTATTTTTACAAAACAGTGCCCAATGTAAATTTACAGAGCATAAATATTATAAATTAACTGATTTAAAATATGGTTTCTTCGCTACACATGAATTACCATGTTACAAAAAACGAAGCTAAAATCTTCAAATTTAATTATATAATTAAATTAAAACCATTAGTTCCATTTCATCATCAAGGGAATTTTGGAATAATATATATAGGGAAGAGGTTATAATTGTTCAAACGAGAGAAAAGTGTTTATCTTAAAAAGATAAACTGCAAACATTTTTGGTATTTCCACATATTATAAAAATGAATTTTTTGCATGGTAGTGATTCAAATGTTTTGTTTTTTTTGACTGGTGATAAGAGTTTATAGTTTACATATAAACTCTTATCATCAGTCCAAGAAAGACTTTTGGAAATATCTACTCTTTGCATGAAGAAGGTTGCAAAACTAGAAATGCATGTAGCATAATTATGGAAAATAGAGTATAATATAGATTTTAAAATAAAAATCCACATTTCAACCAAAAATGTTTTAATATATATATATATATGTATATGTATCATTTCACCTCAAGCAAGGCGAAAATGCCACTAGTACACAGGAAGTGAAAGAGAACGCTGAGAATAAGGAAGATTGAGGAAAGGAGAAAAGATGAACAGAATTCAAGATGGCAATTGATGTTGCATTTAAATTTTTGAAGATTGTACTTATCAGGGAAGGAAGTAAAATGGAAGGGAGTTCCACAGACGGGAAGTGTGAGAAAAGAAAATACTGTAGTAGAAGTGGTGGTTGCATTTAAGCATTTCAGCAGTAAAAGTGTTGGATCTAGTAGCACACTTAAATTCATGTAATCAGGACACCAGGGGAAAAAGCTTGTCAGAGCAGTTGCCATGGAAATGTAGAAACGACAGTGGGAAGCCATGTGACTCTCTCTCTCACTATATATATGAAATGGTAGTGGTACTATATAGCACAATCTTGTTGCAACCCTGTGTTCTGTCACTATATATATATATATATATATAATCTGTCATTTACTGACAGAGCACCGAGCTGCAGCAAGATTGTGCTATATAGTACCACTGCTGTTTCAGCCATAAGTATGTTTTACAGGGTAAAGTTGCAAACCCCATATTCTATTAGTTTGAATTCAAACATGCCTTACTCCAAAATTGGTTGTCCTCCTTCCCAGAGTTAAAAAAAAAAAAAAAAGTATAAAATAGTAATTGATAATATCAGCCGTTTCCTTATAAAGAAACATTCGGCATTCATTGACCAAGTAGCCAGTACTACTATCAGTTGAAATTTATAAAACCTTTCTCTTAAAACATTTTTAACGAAGATAGGTTTCTCAAGTCCAGTAGATGTTATTGTTCTTTCCAGTATTGATGTGTGTGTGTGTGGGGGGGGGTCCTTCCTAACATTTTTATTTAAAGTAGCAGTGTGAAATGTCAGTATGTTGATTGTGTCATTATTTTCTCTTCTAGTTTCATAATCTGTCCATTTCAGTTGTTGCAGCTGTTGGTAGTCTTTAAGTGATATAGTTTCTGTTATTTGGTACAGTTCTTTGTTTGTGATTCTGTAGCACCAGTCCACAAGGTTTGAAGTAGAATAGTCTCTGCCAAGAGCCGCAGGCTTCATTCACTCAAAGCCATATTTTAACCACTAGCCTGAGAAAGCAGTTGTATATAGCACTGACTGTTTAGATATTTCTGAAAAAGTTTGATGCCAGGCATGTCATCCCTATGAAAGTCTCGTAGAAATTTACAATGTTGAAGGGAACTACCCTCGTCATGCAACCTATTCTATGTTCAATTTCCTTATCTTCTGTACTAAATTTGTTATATAAGTCATGTTATTATTTGGGTAAGAAAAAGCTGTGATTGGTCGAGACTGGTAACTAAACACTAAAATTACCATATTTTGAGTACTTATTAAAGTAGATCCAATCTTGATTTTGATTTTATTTTTTAATAAACAGCACCGAGAATGTAAATTAAAACTGAGTTAAAACTTGGTTTTCTCCTTTGTTGCTGTTTATTATTTTATCCATAGTCAACGAAATTATGAATAATGATTATACTGACCTAATAAATTTGCCATCTTTTTGATGTAACAGTAACTAATGTCCACTTGTAAAATTATCATTGAATTGTCTTACTTTATAGTATGTCTTGAACCATTTCTAAATTCAGATTAGTGAAAGATAGAGGCTCTGAAACATCAATTTAGAATTAGAATTGTATAGAATGTAACATAAAAATGAACAAAGATGATCCCCCCCCCACCTTTTTTTTTTTAATATGACTAATTAGATAGGGTTGCCTATCACTTGGTTTACACTCTTCCCCAGTCTTTTGAACAAGAGTATAGGTTTATTGCTTGCTTCCTGTTTAGGATAGGGTTTCCGGTTCCTTCTAAAATTTTCTCATTCTTTTTCACTCTCAGTAGCCCCTTATGTCTTAGTGGCATTATTGCCTTGCTTGGGGTGAATTGATTAAAAAAAAAAAAAATGGGGATAAAAATGGGAGGCAGCCATTTTTATGCCCTTAGACTGACTTTGTTTAGCACACATACATATTTGTGGAAACAATACTAATATCTACTAGTAGTACACATCTATCAAACAAGTACTAATACGTGTCTTACTATTTTACCCACATGAGGAGGATGCTGAAAAATACTCGGTCTGACCGACTTCCAAAAATTAGATCAAATAACAGAACATCCAGTTTTCTTTTTCAGACTCTTCTGTAAGAATGAGGAAAAGAGAAAAACATTTATCATAAGGAGCTGAATATAAAGATCAAAATCAGTTTGTCATTTTATCAGTTCTTCATTTTACTTGTTGCTTTGGTTTGAAATAATTTTTTCCTCTGAGTCATTTGATTGGAATCACTAACCTGAATTCAGAGATAAAATCCTACATTCCCCATGTGTTGTGTCTTTTGAATAAAAGAAAAGCAATTTAATACAAGCATTTTTTTTAATCATTTCCAATCTATATTGTATTTAAGATAAAGAGAAAAGAAGGCTTACTATTGGAGAGGCTAGTCTTACAAAAAGAACTTTAACAACTAAAGAAAATTGGAAAAAACTTTTCTTCTGCAGCTGTTGAAAAATTGCTCTATTATTGATTAGTTGATTCATATATATATATATATATATATAATATAAATAGTTATACTCGTTTGGAAAAACCTTAGGTATTTTGGCATGTAATTGAACAAACCAATGCCCAAGGGAAACTAAGGGATAAAAAAAGAAAGAACTAAGACCATGAAATTGGAGTGAAAACAATATATATATATATATATATATATATATATATATATATATATATATATACCTAAATTAACCTTCTAAGGACCGATTTTTTTTATCACCAACAACTTACACATTCTGGAAACCATTTTCTATTGGCTAAAATATTCAGCACTGAATCTGATTAGTCTGAAAAGTTGTTTGCATCATGCTTTGGTGTCTGGAGTTATCTGAAACGGAATCTGCAGAGCAAAATATGTTTCAGACTTCAAAAATGACATTGACAAGATGTTTGAGGACCTTCAGGTCAAAGGTAACATGATATAACCCCCCCCCCATAAAGCGGAGCTTCAATGAAAATAGATATCCTGATTGGTTACATTTACCTGGAGAAATGGAGATTTGACAGCAATTCATCTGCAAAAATCCATAAGCGTGTGAA